>JAYKAV010003177.1:2777277-2867685 GCA_035582835.1 Phoebastria nigripes
AAAAAAAAAAAAAGAAAGAAAGAAAAAGAGAGAGACAAAAAAGACAGGAGTATTCAATTCTAAATCCATAAAAAATATGGTATGAGTGACTTGAAAATTTCTTAAGAAAATGAATTTATTTTTAGCAGGAATATATTTCTAAGAAAAACTGTATCCACAAATGAGACAGTCAATAAAAGAACACAGGTTTCCTCATAAAGGCAAAAGTTTTCAATGATCATAGAAGATGTAGTTTAGATTTTCCTTTTTTTTTTTTTTTTCCTTTTTTTTCCTTCCCTTTCTCTCTTCTTCTTCTCCTAGATTTTTTCTTTTGAAAGTTTTCCAGCTTGGCCCTCAGTGATGTCCCAGTTTGGTCCCCGGCACTCTTACCTCCCACTAAAATAACCAATGGAGTTCAACAGTTAAATGCATTACCAAAGTTTCCCCCCACCAAAACCACTCACTACTCGCAACAGTTGTATCTACCACAGTATTTATGGTTTTCCCAGTTCTCAGTATAGAGGAGACCACAAACACCATGATAAAGCCTAATCCCGCGGTGTGGTAACTTCTCATCCCATGCCACCCTGCATAATATTATGTAATGTATATCCACATATAACATCACCCTTTTTGTTGCAGACCCTATTGCATGTTTGTATTTGTCAGCTAGTATTACATACAAACCACAGAATTACAGATATTGACCGCAGGGGAGAAAACCGCCCCAAATATTAGGCCACACCACGATCTTGTAAGACCTTGAGCATGACCAACTTTAAGTAGGAACTATGCAGCTTAGTTCTCCAGGGTATCCATCTCCTTGCAGCACAAGATCATCCCATGCAAAATACCTTTGATACTTGGTTCAGTTTATCTATAAATGCGCCTGGCAACCCCCAGCTTCTGGAGGTTAGTCCATCATCCTAAAAATTGTAGTTAGAAAGTTTTCCTGTTAATACTTTTAACAAATGACTCGATAAATTATTTCCTTCCCTTGTTATTTTGGAGCTCTGTGGAATGGTATTTCCTGTAGCATTACTATCAGAACAACAAACCCAAACAAAGAGTCACCCATGACAACGAAGAGCATCCCAAAAAAAAGGCAATCCCTTGCTACAGCGTGCAAAACTACAGTYCTTCTCAGCTCCTAAATAACACTCCTTGAGGGGTTATCAAGAAACTCTTCAACTTCTTGAAGTGTTACTAAGCAAAAAGCTATTGTAACACAAATAGTGCTGTGGTTAGAAAAGAAATAAAAGCCATGTCTTAAATGCTTGTTCATACAATACGTGCCATAAAATCCATGGTATGTTTGTGGCTGACCACACTAACCTAGTTTACTGCCTCTTCTGACCCATTCTACTGACTTCTTCATCACACCGTTGAAAATAAAAACATGACAATACCATTGGTAAAAGAAATTATATAGTGTCTAGAGCTACAGATTGGGCAACTAAGACTTATAATTCTGATTATCTTTCTCTCTTTTTTTTTTTCCCCTTCACACTGAAAACAAGTTATATTGGAAAAACATTAATATTCTAGCTCTATCATCCCTTTTTTTTGTATAGGATGCACATTATTTACAAAATAATTCAAAGCATTGTTTGCAAAAATTAGTATTTCCATCAGTTTTCATCACCTGACTTATACTTACAAATCACTGTTTGGGGTACTATACTTCCCCCCCTTCCCCTCTGGAAAGAGAAGGGTAAGATGGGGAAACCACACCTTCTTTTGAAAAAAAAAAAAAAAAAAAAAAAAAAGTTCTGTATCTTAAAATAGACATTCAGACACAGAGAGAAAAGGGAAGAACCCACATCAGTAACACGTGCATATTAATTGATTCACCAACTACTGTGGGCTCAATTAAAATATTCTGTTGTCAGAGTTTTAAAGCTTAGAAAAAAAATTCAAAAAAAAAAAAGAAATTCTTGGCTACAGCTTGGCATATGCAGGTCTTAACCCAGAAACAAGCTGTTTTATAATTATTTCTGAAAATTGCTTCAGTCCATTTTATTTTCTGTGCTTGCCTGGGAAGTGTGAAAAAGAAAGAAAAAACTATTTTTGACTCAAGGCTTTCAAGACATTTTGGTTCTCAGCTAGCAAGTAGCCCAGTTTGAGCCTGATATTTCCAACGTGAACTTTGGACCACTCTTACTGGTTTCTCAGTGAGTCTGGTTACATGAATAACTGCTGGCAGAAGTGAGGAAGGCTTTGCTGTCTGGGCCATACTTGATCACACGGAGAACGTCACCAAGGCTGGAGGGTGGCTTTAAGGTTAGACCCAAACCAAGACACGTTCACGTGTTTCTAAGCATACTTACGTATGCCTGAAAATACAATCAATAACCTCCTAAAACGTCTAAAAATGTATGAGATGGCAGGATACAATGGGAAATCTCACTAATACATATACACAAGAAATTAAGGACTCGCAAATAAACAGGAAAGTGACTGCAAGAGAGAGCCAATCCCCCCTTTTTCCAACCCCCCTTTTTCAGTGATCTTAGCTGCAATTTTAAAATAAAGCCCACGATGATCCTGTTGGACCTTCACGTTTGTAGCTGCTCTCTGAAAGTTGGCAGTTGACAGAGGACCTGCTCTCCTCTGCCCACAGAGCCTTTGTTAACAGCAGGACCGGAGCTGCTGGCTGCCTTTGAAATGGATATATTGGATCAATGGAAAGACTTGGGTATATTTGAATGGGGAGTTTTGTTGGTGTTTTTTCATTTGGTTGGTTGGTTGGTTTGGTTTGGTTTTTTTCTTATTTTAAAGAAATAAAGCTGTGAAAAGGAGCTGCTTCTCTCTTTTTTTTTTTTTCCTTTCTTCTTTTTTTCCCCTCCAGTTCCCTCCTCCCTTTTTTTCTTCCCCCTCTTTTTTTCCTTCTAAATGCTTGCTTCAAAACCACCCAGCCCATTTTTGTTGACCTGGCGGCTCTGTTTCAAAAGCAGCTTCAGTCTTGTGTCAGCTCCACGGGCTCTGCCCGCTGAGGCAGAGCCAGCCGGGAAACCACTCTGGTTCCTGATAGCKGAGGCTCAGACATATGGTCCCAGCAAGCTCACATAATCAGTAATAATAATAATAATAATAAAAAAATTTCCCAAGATTTGTTCCTCTTTTCTCATAGTTCGTTGATAAAGAACATGTCAGTACAGTTGAAGAATCCTGCTGGTTAAAGGTATCATCCTTAGCTGCTCATATGGTCTGGACTCTTACTTGTCAATTAGATTAATCCAAGCCATTTTAGAACAATAAATGTAAGTACAGATGGAATATAAACATATTGAAGATTACTGTTTTTGACGGCTGTTGTTTATTAAATCAAAAATCATGTTGCAATGAGGATTTTGTTGATATTTCAAATGGAAAGGAAAAGTAAATAGGAATTAGATATTCCTTAGGAAAGGAAAAAAAACAAAAACAAAAACAAAACCCCAAACCCAAAAAACTAACAAACTACCACATCACAACCTCCAAAACAGCCCATGGGTAATAAAAAGGCAATGATTTTACTTACAATGCCACCTATGAGCTACCTTTAGAGAGGGGATATGGCACCTATAAACTCAAAACACTAGGTATGTTGAAATCCATAAAATTTCCAATTACTGCTTCAGAATTTATTGTGCACATATGGAAAATAATACTTGTAAAAGAGAAAGGGGTTTGTGCCTGGTGCTGTCAATACTGTGAAGGATGGGGTGATTATAAAGCAAATTAACAATACTTTTAAATGTGCATTCACTTATCTTTCCAATTAAATCCTTGTTAAACAACTGCACAGACAGTAATGGTGCTTCTGCAAAGCACTGATCAAGACAGTTTTATTGTAATTTTTACTCTGTAACAATTAATCAAGTAGGCATTTTCTTTATTATTAAATTATTTAGTTAATAAATATTCACAATCGGTTCACATATTTGTGGTTTAAATTTTACTTTTAATTTTTCTTAAACTGAAYTATATTCCAGTATATTCTTGTAGAAGAAACAACAGAAATATTTTAATTCTTTTTGTCAAAATGGTTTTTGTTAACTCGAGGTAACGTCAGGGTAAGATTAAATTCACCTTTTTCCCCAATGTAGTTACCAATTTGGATGTCTTTGGCTGTCCTTTTCCATGTTCCATAAGAAATGTACCACTCTGCAACAACGTAATATTTAGCCTCTGTAAAAATCCATATTTTTCCCCTCCCCTTTGGTACCTAAGTATAGTAACCAAGCTGTAAAAACACAGTAATTGACCTTTGGACGGTACGTGGTGTTTCGCAGTTAACGCACAAGGTAATCCAAATGAAATAACGGGATGCAAAGGTCATCTGTACAGCAAATACCAAGCATTTTGCAAACAAAGCATTGGATATAAAGACAATTAGGAACTCTCTTGTATTATGTATGAACCAACACTTACTGAATGAACCAGTAAGTATTGAAATTTGTATTTYTATGGTTAGTTTCCCTGAACATATATGCATTAGGATAGAATCCTAGTGTTTCAGCAATGTGTTATGAACCCTTTATAGCTCAATTTTTTTCAGTTAATTTAGTACTCATGAAAATTGCTTGTTTGACAGTCATAGAAATTGAATGCCTTTCCAGCTACCCAGCAGATTAGCACAGGAGGCATAAAGAAGTAAGCTTCTACCTCCTCACCCAGGTATCTCTATGATATTCTATGATCTCTGATCTTCAAGCACAGAGGGCAATTGAGGATTGCTGGGACAGGCGTGCGTGAGCAGGACAGGGTTTAGCACAAAGAAGCTCTTACCCCGTTATATCACAGTGTGCATCAACACGATGGGTTTGACGAGAGCAGGGAGCACACCACAAATTCACGCTCTTAGTTACCTACTAACATCCTTATGGATGAAGAGTCCTCCCTTTTCTTGTTTTTTTCTTTCTCAGAGACTTTTTGCCTCACTGTTAGCATTTTTGATGGGGTCAGAAGCTTGCTTTTGAAAAGCATCTCCCAGCTGTCCCCACTTTCATATAATGGTGCCTTAACGGCCCTGAGCAGCCCCACCTGGGGCTCCCCCACCCCTGCCCACATGCTCGGGGCCCATGCCAGCCCCACCCTGGGGCTTTGGGCCAAAACAATTGATCTTTTTAGTTGCATCCTCGTATCTTGGAACTGCCAGCACATTTTACATGGCTTAACAGACCCATTTATAGAACCTTATCCCTTTTCCCACAGGTGTGGGATATCCTTATAAATATCTGTAAAGGCTTTAACTTACTGGACCTTGCTTAAAATCAGCAAAAGTCCTCCAGATTTTTCATAAAATCCCTAAACAATTGCCAAGTACCAAAAAGTTTTTTTTTTTTTTAATTGCAACTATTAAACTTAACCAATAATACAGAAAGCATAAGAGGAATGGGCATCTCTGTCTAATGTCTCTGGCTATTATAGAAACCTTTGCTATAGGTTAACAGCCAGAAATATTGAATGACTGGTAACTTAGTTTCTAAAACCAAAATTCTGTTAGTGCTTGTAGACTAAGAAAAGTACAAATTTCCTGATGTCAGTATTGGTCCAAACAGCTTCCACTGCCTTGATTCAGTGATTTGAAAAATGATGACTTAGAGTTTTGAAAGTGCTGAGAGATGTTATAGCCTGGTCCTCTTATGATCAACTGATCTTTTCAGCTCTTAATGGGAAAATAAATCATAGATAAAAGATAATCCTGTTGCACAGAAGCAAAAAAGGTGTGATATCAATAGACTTTTATAGAAAAAGAAAACTCTGTGAAAGGCATAAAGTAAATAAGGTAGTTTGTTCTGCTGATGCTCGCGTTGGAAAGGTCAAAGCCCTCTTCAGGAGCTGCCTACCTCAAGAAATGAGAAGGAAACACAAAGTATATTCAGAGAATTTAAAAAGATACAAGGCATGGTTTTTTATTGTAAACCCATCCTCACCCCAAAAAATCTAGAATTTCAAGGGTCCTTTTAGATTTTTACCTTTCTTATTTCTTCTTTAATGATGAAGCTGTCAACTGTTAGTTTGTTTTCCTTTCATGTTCACCAGTTCTCTCTTATTTAATTTTTGATGCTGCAGATGACATTAACAGTATAGGAAAAGGAGCCAAATAAAGCTTTGCTATATTCTAATTAATGATTATTCTAATAAAAAATACTTTGATATGGCAGCCAGCCTAGAGTCTCTTCAATGATCTTTAATTTTCAACGTGATACATATTATTTATATCCTATAAATGTAGGTGTAACACAATGGCAAAGCAAGCAGGAAGAAAGAGTCCATTAAGTATTTGGCCTGTATAAGAACTGATTGCACAGTCAATCTCTGCAGTGTAAATAGGCTTTCTCAGAACATTTGTTTGCATTTACAATTAAATTAAACTTTAACTATAATAAAAAAAAAAAATCTCTATGGGAAAATCATATATATAAATACCGCTTTCCCACTGTTAACTACAGAAGGATGAAGGTACAGGGATTGACCCTAAGAGGTCACCATAATTACCGAGTGAAAAAGCGATGCGTGGCGAGTGAGTTATTAAATATCATCCCACTGCGGAGCTTTAGAGGACTGGTAAATAAGCAGGTTGGGAGCACATACTGGTTTTCCAAGTAACTTTTGTGACTTCATGAAACAGTCTGAAACTGCTGCTGCCTTCAGTATCTAATTGACAGGGGACAACAGGCCCTTGGGGACATCGGTTGGAGACCGCTATTGCCCTCCCAAGCACACGTTAAATAAATCCTGTTCACCCCATCTCCCCATGGTGTTTTTTGCAGGTACGCTGTGCCTCAGTAAGGCTGTTTCCTGCCTGCAGCTTCCATTGGTCACTCAATAGGCAGATTTCTTGCACGTGTCCTAAGCAGCCAGTGTCAGAGGGGCTTTAATGTACCATTAACTTCACCTTTATACGTTCATTGTTCACAATGGTATAAACCAGAAGAAAAAGGTGCCTGGTACCTCTGTGCTGCAAAAAGCCAGCTTAGACTTCTGTCTAGCTTTACAGCCCATCTGTTTCAGGTGAAAACTTGAGCAGTAATTTTAACCTCAAGTATGTTAACCTTTGGATGCCACGAGACATGATAGACAGGACCATTATTTTTATGGCACATTTTTTCCTGAGCAAAGATCCTAGGCAGTGAAGAAGGATAGAAAATCCTGGTTTTGCCCCTCTGTCTCCAAACAAAATGCAGTGTACGGTCATTTGAAAGCCAAGGCAGACTACATTATCGACACACAAATACCCAACAACTATAAATCTAAGGGAACCCAAGTAATGAGTCAAAACCATGAGGCTGACGATTTATTCAGTCTCACTGAATTTACTGGCATAAATACTGATTCCTCATAAAGCAGAGTTCACCCTCCAGTTTCAGCTGAAGACAAGAGTGATCTGGAGCAGCTGAGGTGGCAAACATCTACTGGTCCCCTGAAACCTTCCCTAGAGACGTAAATGGAGGCTTGAAGGTGGGAATATTTTTACGTCTCTCATATCTCTCAATTTCATGAGAATTTTTGAGTCAAAAGTCTTAGTTTATGTATAGCACAAAACTAATTGAGGAAGTTGTTCTCCAACAGCTATCATCTCCAAGAAACCACATACAGTACATAATATTTAGCAGTTCTGGTAATAGTCTCCAGGTAACTTTAAAAGAGCTAATAAAAAGTAGGAAAAAAATGTTGCAGCAGCTTCACATTTATACTTGATTCATTCAAAAGTGTATAAAGTCTTTAATGCAATTGAAGATTTGGGATTTTTCCTAATTTCTGAGAAGCTTAATTTTTTTTTCTCATTAAGTAGTATCAGGAGGTTCACTGTCATTGATCATATTTGCTAAGCTATTAAATGTGGGCATATTTCGTCTTTGCCAAGAGTAGTAAACTGTTTGGAGAGGTGAATGTATTTGTCATGTATCCTAATTAGCTACCAATATCAGCTTCCACACCTGTAACAGTATCTATTGATCAATGTTAGATTCATTTAGGCCGCATCTGTGACAAATGTCCTTTTGTATTTGTGGAAATATGTTTATTATACRTGGAACCTGTGGAAATGTGTTCAGTACCTATGTACAGGTTGGTTCTAATTCTGGTTCTCAAGTCCCCAAAATATTAATCTTTCCTCTTCTCATTTCCTGGGGTCAAATCTTTGCCTTTTCAAAATCAGTGGTAAATCTTCCACTGACTTTGACAGAGCCAGTACTCTACTTTTAGTATTTCCTTTTCAGTCCTTTTCAGCACCTTTTTCTCTTTTGCTGGTTTCCTGTGGATCCCTGTTCTACTTTTGGTTTTGTTTAACTTTCAACATCCAAACAATCTGCTATTTTTCCTTTTAATCTTTTTTTTTTTCCTCACTTTGATTCTTTGGTTTCTACATATGCTTTGTTTTTTGCCACCTTATTTCATGTATCTATTTCCTCCTTTTTTCTTTTTTTTCTTGGGTTTTTTTTGTTTGTTTCTCATCTCCTGTTTAACTACTATTTTCCTCTGCTTACTCTGCTGTTTTTCCTCTCTCCTAGCTGATATTTCCCTCTGTGCAGTACCTTTCTACCTTCCCTTTCCTCTCTTTTCCAAAACACGGCTCATCGTTCTATGCCACTAATGTATAGCAGATTCTGAAATACTGTCATCTGAGACAGTTAAGTACTAAACAAAACATTACCAGGGTGGAGGAATCACTTACCCTGATTGACAACAAATCGTAACTTCTGTATTGTTGCCAGATTGCCGCTAACTCTGTATATTCCATCAACATCTAGACCTGAAAGAGAAACACATATTTCATTTTAGATCATATAAGTATTTTTCTTTGTACGTCTGTCAGGAAGCCAGAAGTGCCCTAACAAGTATGAAGAAGAGAAGTGTAGTGAACGACTGAAAAATAATCCACCTGACAACAACTGAAGTGCCTCCTGCCTGATTAAAACAACAATGAAAAATAAAAGTGGTAGATTAACTTAAGTGAATACAAAACACCTAACTATAATTATCTTGTAATTCTGTCAGCAGAATACGGTTCTGCAAGGGTATTTGAGTGTGACAAGAAAGGAAGAGTGAATTAGCTCTCGTGCTTACAGAGAAGGGCTGTTTGGGATACGCACGATGCTATGCAAGCCCTGCTTAAACGTAGGGTGTTTATATTAATAGCTCTGAGGAAACTTCTCGGTCGGGGGCCTGGGTTTTTCAGACATGAATTTCTGAGGCTGTGACCTTTCTGAAAATAAAGCGGTGAGATGCCCACTCTGAAATCATGACGTGCGTGAGACTACGTGTTCCTCTACTATATTCTTCATAGCAGATCAGACAAGTTTGAAGATGAAATTAAATATCCCAAATAGCATATGCCCTGGAGTACATTTCTTCATTAATATAGGCCATTCTTTTCAAGGACAACCTGACAGTCTTGTTTCTCCCTGCATATCTACTCAAGGTTTATCTTCTAGGTGAAACTAGATGTCATACTCCGTTTTGTGACATATTATCTCCTACAGCAAGCTCTGCTGATATGACTGTTTAAAATAGCACTTCCAGCCCCGGTTGCATAGCTGTAGCATTTCAAAGCACATGGGAACTGCTCTCCTTTCCCGGGAGAATTAGCCATTGTGCAACAAAGACCGAATCTGCATGCTTAAAAATTGAAAACACTAAACTGTACATTGTCATTTCACGTTTAAAACTTGCAAGTACATAAGAAGCTAAGAGAATCTACGCAAAACAGTTTTTTTTAAGGCTACTCATCACTTGGAACACAAGTTTTAATTAGCTTTTGGCAAGGAATTTCAGAGAAAGCCTTTCTCTTGGAAAACACTAATTTGTCAAAACCAAAAATTTTCAGAAATATTTCCTGACAAYGTATCTAGGGGGAATTTTCTTTCCGATTCAGGGTGGGGAAAAAGGAAAAAACTGAAACTATAGGAAAGAGTGAAAACAACTCAAAAAGCCCAGTTGTAATAACACTTAAATAGGAAGGAGCTGAGGTTCAAGTCCTTACTTCAAAGATACTTGCATCATGCCTTGGCAGATGAGTGCCATAGCCAGTGCACTCAACTGCTTGGAGGTGTTCCTCACTGATCTTGAAACATTTTAAAAGATTTACTTTTCCTTTTAATGCAGACTGAAACCAAATAAAGTCTTTTGTTTGTTTGTGTGTTTTTTTTCTTTCTCTACAAAATACAGTTCTTATTTTATGTCTATGCTGCTAGGAACATCCTGATTTGGTTTACATTAAATAATCTATTTTAAAAATGAATAATAACTCCGTATTGGTTATCTATGTCTTTTATTAGACAATTTTCTACCCTGCACCTGTGGGTGTCCTGCAACATAATACTGAGAGTGATGATTCATTTCAGGAAGATCCCCTTTGGTTACAGAGGGATAAAGAAAAAGTTTATTTAAGAGAAATCAAAAAGGATTTGGTAATCAAGAACACTTGGAAGTTATCCATCTACTGGATATATAACATATGAGCAAATGGAAATTACTAAAATGTTTAAGTAATGCAATTCTATCCTAAATCTGAAGAGTCGCATTCTGTTTTAGTAAAGGGAGAGTGAGAGAGCAAGAGTAATTCCCAGCGTAGGAATGTGGGACTCTTGTGGTAAGGGATTAAGAATTGCATCATGTAAATTGAAGTCTAAACCAGAAAGTAAAGAGGAAAAATAAAACAAACAAACAAACAAACAAGCAAGCCCCCAAACAGAATGTTAACTTTTGCTTGGATCTAACTCAATTCAGTTCTTAATCTTTTTGGATATATGGAAGTGAAAGCAATACATGTCACTTTGGGTGAAATAGCTATGTCTCACATTAATAGCATCAATTTGGAACCTGCATAAATTATCCAGATCAAGTGAAAATGACAAACTATGTTGTAAATTGGTGGATATTACATCTTGCAAAATGACCTGGAGTATACAAGTGCATTATTATTGTTATAAATTTACTTTGGTCCAGAAATGAGGTCTGATTAGCATTTCATTTGGACACTATACAATAGGGCAGAGAGAAAAAAATAAAAATAAAAAAAATCCAAGAATATCAAGCCAATTATAGTGTTCACGTGCCATCAACTTTCTGCTCCAAGAACTTTGAAAGTTAAGCCAAACCAAACCAATGCAAATTGGTGGATTTGGACATCCTTTTCATGACCACATTATCTTAGTTGGATTGTTAACAACTTATTTTGGAAATCCAATTAGGCGCAAAAGAGAAAGAGAGAGAAAGAGAGAGAGAAATATGTCTTTATAGTTCTAATATCCTGATCCTATGAACAATTTTCAAAGCAAATTCACTTTTAAGAGCACCTCTGTCAAGAATAAAAACATCACTGCACTGCTGTCAGTGTTTCTTCACGGCAGGCTATAAATACTTAGGGAACAAGATGAAACAAAAGCCTTGCAGACTTTCCTATCTGGTGCTGGCGTTTAAGTATAGTGGTAAAGAACGTTTCAGAAAAAATATTCATTGTAATAAAGTCCAACTGCTGTTCACTATAGGGTGACCTTCTTGTGTTTTGGAGTGCGGTTTATCAAGGAAGAATCACTGGATTTTGCCTCAGAGGAGAACAAGTATTTTATTTGCTCTATATCCCAATCTCCAACTCTGTTTCTGTTTGTTTTAATGAGGAACCTGAGAACGGGATGGACCCACAATTAGAAATGATAGCCAAAAGCATGATAATGACTTCAGTATTTCCACCCTAAATTTTGTAATGGTATAAGAAATGTAGGAAAAGGACTTACTCAAGAATACATCAGTTTAGCTGCCAACCTGTAGGCAAATTTTAATTAATTTCATTTAAAAAATTATACAGGTACTCCGGATGAGAAAGTTAAAAGGCAACTGAACTCTGGCTTGGTTGAGATTCATGAACAATAATGAACGTTATATTCACTCTACATAACTGCACAGAAGATGTTAGAAGAACACACATTTAAGAACATTTCTGGCACTCCCGCTTCTAGCCAAAATGGAAATAACCATGAATGCAGGTCAGTGTCAGCTCCAGTAGCAGTTCGAGTTAGAACAAGGTGTTGCAGAGAAACATTAAAAACACAGGAAAAAATTAGAGCTTAGGTGATATATTTATCCAAACATACGTTTTAAAATATTAGATTTGATATTGGTTGAGGTAGTCCTGATGCTTTATGAACTGCCTTGAATGAAACGTTCTCATTAATTCTTTTCTGTTGCATAGAACAAATCCCTCTCTCAAATCACATTCCATTCAGCCTAAGCTTAATCTATATTTGACAATATCTTCAAACTGAATATAAAAGGAAATTCTCTATGTGCGGGGGAAGGGGGAGTGGTATACAGAAAGTTCTCTCTCTGTTTTTTAACAAGATTTAGAATTTGAAACATACCATTTTAAATGGTACTAGGTAACTTCCTGCATAGAAACCCATGAAWCTTTCACAATTAATGTATCCTGAAATAGGTGTGGTCCCCAGGCCTGGTAGGAGTTTTGTAAAAGAAACCATCGTGCTGGATTCAACAACAAAGTGAAGTACAAACTTGAAGAAAGGCATTCTTTAGTTAGTCCTTTCATTTAAAATCAGTTATGTTCAGGGCAAAAATATTGTATTTCAAAGGAGCCTATTATGCCTTCCCATAAACAGAAAGATCATACGTTTTAAAACTAAAGTATCATTATGTAATCAAGCTGTTGTATTATAAACTATTTTGTGGGCTCAGATGCCCAGGGCTATCTTTACAAATATTTAAGAGGTCATTATCAGGGTATGTTCTCCCTAAAACTATAATTCTTTCCTCGTGTTTTCATATGCATCTTACCATAAATATCTGATTTATAAACAATTTTTTTAAAGTTTACTAAGGGCACAAAAGTGAGGCATGAAGTCATTTAAAGAAGCAGAAATGCGTGAATGCCGCAAATACACCAATGTCAAGATAACGTGTCTGATGAGAAAAACACCACAAAACAACGTGCAACAAAAATAAAGTTTCACAAAAAGATCAATATTTGTATGCCAGTAGAAGGAAAATCGTGAAGAGTAGCAAAGAATAAATCCGGCACATTAAAAATCAACATTAAAAATACTGTATCTGGATAGGGTTACAAAAGGTACCCGTGGTTTCGGGTGAATGTGGGAGCAAAAAAAAAAATTTTTGTCTGACATCATGGGAATCAGAGGTGAAAATGATGAGAACAATGAAACAAATTTGAGTTACACCACAGAGAGAAAAAAACATAGAGGCATTAACAGCAAACGAGGGACATATGGATGTAAAAATGTGCGGTGCAGAGGTGATATGAGCTAGAGATACTTGAACCAGCAAACTTGGTACGCAGCTTGATCAGCTCGAGTTGAAATGAGCGACAGATCATTTTGAACATAAGACTATCTGCACTCAGCGTGGTTTTCAGTGCTGCTGACATCTCTATCCTGCTTTTTGGTGTGGCGTTGGGTGGGGTTAGGCATGCCCTAAAGCTCCTGAAGCGGGGCCGGAGGCTGACACCGGGATTTGCTCTGCTCTGCTGGAAAAAACTTCTCTCTTGATTGTCAGCACTACCCACTTCTTGTACGCCTCCCATCAAAAGATCACATTCGTGAGGCTGAAAACAACATCCCAGCTAACATCTGATATGAAGACAGGTCCCATCCCTAGTCCAGAGAAGTTACTCATCTACTGTGGAAGTGGGTGCCATACAAATGTCATGTTAGATAGTGCTACCAGACAGACAAGGATAAACAAACCTAGGAGACCAAACAGTGGGTGATCACTGGAAGTCAATCTGAAGAACAAAGAGATAATCGCTGTCATAAAAAAAACAGTTTTCACTTATCGGTGCTCATGATATACATGTGTCTCTCATAAAATAAAATATAGAGAAATACTTGGAAATGACTAAGATTGGAAAGAGCGGCAGAAGAGTTATTCTGGTATTGTAAAAGCAGTTAGAGGGATGTGCTTGGAGACTGGCTAGACTGACCTCAGTCCCAGACAGTCTACTTAAATAATTAATTCAGGACTCTATGAACAGATAATTCATAGCAAAATATAATTAATCCCAACCAGCATGGTTTCATGGAAATCAGGGCCTTGTCTAGCAAACTTGTTGCATTTTTTGAGAGGATTGGATTTTTGACAGGTTGATAAAGGCAATGGTGTTGAAATAGTATGTTTGGCTTTCCATGAAGCTTTTGACTTAGTACCACATGACATTTTGATTAAAGTACTTTCATTTTATGGAATTAACAGGGCATATATTACATGGATTAAAAAGTGGCTCAATGACAGACCTCAAAATGTGGTAATTAATGGGAGATATCAGTTAACAAGGTCATAACTGGCAGAGCTCTCAAGAGTGGAGCTCTCAGTCCAGTGCCATCTAATACCTTTATCAGAGATGTGGACAATGAGAAAAAAAATCTCTGTTGGCAAAGTAAGCAGATGGCACAAAGATCGAGGAGATATTAAATAATGATGAAGACAGGTAAAGTTACAGAAGGTCTGAACTGCCACCTTAAATGGTCACAGTCTGGTAAAATAAGTTTTCATACGGAGAAACACAGGGTACATCCAACACTCTGGATGTAGGTTGCAAAGGACTTGGGTGTTATTTTAGATAATTAGCAGAACATGATCTCTCAGTTCAGTGCTATAGCAAAGATGACTAATGTGATCCCTTGTATTATGGAAAGAGGAGTATCAGACAGAAGCAGGGAAGAGATTGCAACACTTCATGAGCTACAAATAGGATCTCCAGTAGAGCACTCTACCTGATATCGAAGCAAATAAAATGAAACATAAAATTTATACTTTGTTGCTTCATATTAAAGAGGATGGAGAGCTGTCCTCTCCATTGGTACTTTTCACATGTTTTGCAGGTACTGGACTCATGACCAGCACTGCCCAGCTGCAGGACCTGTGACAGACAAGCCCGAATTCAAGGTAGCACGAGCAAGATTTTCTTTATTCTATTATTAGTAGAAATCTAGCACTGCATCAGAATTTAGTAAAGGCAGAGATAGTGGGGGAAAGAAAGGAGAGGAGAAATTGTACTAGTTCTTAACAAGCAAAGAAATTACTCTATAGGAGGTGTCTGACGTGAGGTTTGGTGAATCTCTTTAGGAAATTAGCTAACAAGAAATAATTCTATGTTTGACTGCAATAATATCAAGAAGAAGAGGGACATTCCTACATAAAAAGAGAATCTAATTTTTTCTTGCAGTAATAACTTCAAGATGCAATGAAAGGAGAAAAGCTTGACTA
This sequence comes from Phoebastria nigripes, assembly GCA_035582835.1. Classification (NCBI taxonomy): domain Eukaryota; kingdom Metazoa; phylum Chordata; class Aves; order Procellariiformes; family Diomedeidae; genus Phoebastria; species Phoebastria nigripes. The sequence goes on from JAYKAV010003177.1 coordinate 2,792,482, forward strand.
AGATCTTATTGTTTTCAAGACCCTGTAGAAACTGTTTAATGGAAGCAATTACAACACTGAATATGAGCATTACATACTGAGAATAAGTAACAAGTGAATATGATGGATGATATACTTTATTCTGTTTCATATCACTTGATGGTAGAATTTCCACTTAGATATTTATATACAAATAAATAAGGATAGCRACAGTACAAAGCAAGTGCAATTTAAACTAGCGCACAGTTCACTGCTATGCAGGGCTGCTGTTTAATGCTCAAATCAAGCTTGCTATGCCTTCGCCTTCTTCTCTATTGTGTTGCACTGTCTTTGACATTCAAGAAGTTTATGGTTTAAAAGCCCCAGGAACAACAAGACTTACTCAGAAGGCTCCCCGTAACAAGAAACAAAACTAAGCTTTGAAGCTGTTTTTTTTGAATGAAACCATCGAACATCCAGCGTGTTCACTGTAATTTTGCCGTTACCTCCAATATATACTTTTGCCATTCTGATAGTCCCACTTCTTGCAGCTAAACAAAGTGACCTCATTGCTTTCCACTGTATTTTCTTTTAAACATTGGCTGGGATGATTGAGATTCAGGAATGTGGGAAAATGGATTCCCAAGCCACGTCCATCCCCTTTAATTCTGAGCTGTAATTTTTGGCTTGGCTTGAATCACAGTCATCACATTTCAGTCTGAATCTCTCTGTAAAGTGATCTTTCTTAAACATTTCTTTCACTCATCATGGGATCAGAAACAAAGCCATTCTAGTCTTTCAGCAAAACACTTACAAACGTCTTTTTACAGCGACTCACAAGAGCTGAATTTCCTTTAAAAATGTTTGAAAAAGAGGAGGTTTTCATTGCCTGATTGTCCTCTTTGTGAATCTTGTCATCTGTATGCCATGAGCTACAGCTATTTTAATCTGTTTTTGTTTGCAATCCATTTGGTGTCCGCCCAAGAAAATGCAGGTGATTCTAATTAACTTACTGCTGAAGATGTGGAAAAATCTCAATTGTGCTACAGAGAATTATACACTTAAAGCCTTCCCTCTATTATTTATAACGGCTTATTAATGAAAATGATTACATGAATACATTTACCACCTGATTCATCTTTGTTCACTTTTTAAATCAACAAGGTTTATGCTAACGGGGAAAAATCCCTACCAAATACAGACCTCAAGTACACACATCAGCTCGCTGGTTTAAATGGAATGGCAGTTTAAAAGGAAATAACATTGTCTTACTTTATGCAACACAGTATAATATCTGAAATTACCAAATGTTTGGAAATAGCCATTCTTCCTCTGTAACACATTAGTATTTAATTTTGTGAATGTTTATTTCTTTTTTGTTTGCTTGTTTGTTTTCTCTTTTAATACCTCCTTCACCACTCCTATTTGCTCTCATTTGCTGCAGTTACTGCTTCTCACATAGGGGTTAGTAGGTCCATTCTGACCAACGCTTAATTTATCTGAAATAAAATAGGATTTCTATGGTTCTCTGCTACTTTATCAAGTATACTTTTTTTTTTCCTGCTTGACCAAAAGGTCTTTCAGGAGTATTAGGAATCTTCAAAAGCTGAATGGTCCTTCACCAGCAACTCTCTTGGGATACAATCAGCTTCATGTCTCCAGAGGTGTGCAGTTTCCAATTCTTACCTGCCTGGCATTGTGGCCATATGACACTACGGTGACTGACAGAAGGGAATTTCAGGTAGAGAGATTTGAGTCATTTGTAGGAAAATCAATATATGTTAAATACTAGCACTGAGTATTTTCTGCTAGGTACAGCTACCAACAAGCAGTTTACCACCCTCCGTCAGTTACCATTTCTATTATTCTGTGCCATGCAATATACTCTGTGATAGTCTAATTTGAATGTGATGACAAAGTGGATAATGCAGTTTATTTTTGGGAGGATGAAAGCCTGAATAAAGGTTATCATTTTAGGAGAAGCTGACGATGGAAAAACTCATCCACTGTGTGACATGATCAGAACAGCTGGGGATGTAATGTGGAGGTTGGGGGAGAAGAGAGCCAAGGTATTTTGTATGTTCAAGAAATATATACAACATTGCCATTTCTTATATCCCAGCTGTGCCTGTTAACTTCTGGAAACATGTAGAGCTCAGCAATAAAGCATACTTGACTGATATTTACTGCAATGTGCATTATAAGACATTTTCTGTCACACATTACGTTCTGAAAGAGTTAAGTAACATGAAAAATACAGGCTCAAGATTATATCTGTCATGGATGAAAATACTACATTTATGCCTCATTGTAATCCATTCATTGGTTTATGGACCCCGAGCTCTCCAGGGAGTGTCACAACTCCACATGATACTGCTGAGAGCTGTATTTTGCTTTTGGATTTCTGATTTAGCTGAAAGAAGTTTAAAAACACATGTAGCCTGACAACTCCCTATTGGCTATACAACTGAGGAGGGTCAAGAGCATAAACTATTCCAGCAAAAGCCAGCTGTAACTTATGCTCACTAAACTGGCTGAAGATCTGCCTGCTACAGACAGTAGCATACAAGAAATTTATGCATTTTGCTAAATCCTCCCACTTTGGTTAAACTGTGCTTCATTTGGGGATCCATCATCACCAACATCATGCCTGTGTTTTTTGAACAACATCAGAACACTAAGGGAAATTGCACTTTGGGGGGTCTAAACTCTCCTCTTAGGACTATATAGGACTTTCAGTCAGGTCCACTGACATCAGTAGGAGCTGTGGTTAAAAGCTAAGGGACAGATACAATTCTCCAAACATCCCTTACTCCCAATGCTGATTTTAAAGAGAATTTAGTGCACAGTAGGGACAAATCTTTTCTCGTCTTTCACAATAGTGAGAGATTAAATTAGACCTCAGTAATGTCACCTCCCCATCCTGACTAGTACTGCTGCTTATTGGACTTTTAACAGTTGGAAGTGGAAGAACTGTACATTTGGGCACACATAATCTTCAGCCAAAATGGGTAAGGAGTTTGCATTTTCTGGACTGTAGTGTCTTTGCTCGGCAAAGAGATTTATTTTTTTTTTAATGATAGTGACTGGGATAGGAAATTTAGGATGGAATAGGGATATTTAGAATGGAAATTGAAAGTCACAGGACTGCTTCTTCCACCATTCCTTAGCTTTTTAGAGACAGTTGAGGAGTCCGGATAGGCCCAATACTCTTCTTTATAACAGATCCATTTTTTACTTGACAGCCTGAAGCTATGCTCTGTTCAAGCTTAGATGTCTCGAGGTTATCATCTGTCTTGTCTTCAGGAACGGGTCCTACCTAACCATCTGTGGGCACTTCCTACAGCTGTTGTGCAGTGCTGGGGAGTGGATGCGAACGCAGTGTTTAACTGTTATAGTTCAACAACGGTTAAAGAAATATCAGCGAGGCATTTGATAGTACTTGTTTCGTTGCATAAGACAGAAGGCTGGATGTGTTTCTTACAGTGAGAAATTAGACCAGCTCAGTTCTGGATTTCTAACAGAAGGAATGTGCAGAACCTTGCTCTAAAAATGGAGTTCGGGCTCTCATGTGCAGTTGGTAACGGTCTTTGCTTATTCATATCGTACTGTAGGCATCTATCTTTGTACTTGCTTTTTACCTTTAAGTGGGAGAAAACATTTAAAAATTAAACTCTTTAGTCTAAGGCACACTATCAGACACCTTTGGGCGTTACAGTCCATGCCTGTGTGGAAAATTCAGAGGCTCTCTTGGAAGATAAGTATACATATGGCTATCTAACACCAACTTACTGAATTCTTAGCATTGCATATCTGTCTACCATATAAATGTGATAATACAAAGGTGTGTATGTATATGTATATATGTAGATAACTTTTACTCTAATAATGTCTTTCCCAGCATACATTGCACACATTTAAAGACACAATAATGATTAAAAGCATGGGATTCCACTGATTTTACTCTAACACCTTCTTTTGTGTGATAAACCTCTAGTCTAATAAGTGAGCAAAATTTGCTTGTTTTTGCAAAAGTCATATTTAGTGTTATGAAACAGTGACATTAAGCAGTAGTATGTGAAAACATGGAAACATTCATTTTAATATGACACAAACCTATCATGCTTAGATATTTTTCCACTTTTTTTTGCCGCCTTAGCTGCAGGACTCTGCAGTTATATATATTATTTTTCCTGTCATTCCCACTACATTTACTGTCCCCAAACAGGTTCAGGTAACTTAAAAGCTTTTTTTCTGCCTCCATTTAATTTGGGCAAAATCTGAACCATCACCAAAGCAACATTCAGCAAAAACTGTAGTCAAGATATCTACAGAAACCATAAAAAAGCTGAACTGGATTACAAAGAGTGATAAGTACTAAAACGTAAGAGACTAGCGTATACTTCATTCCTTTGACAGAAACAACCCATAGTTTTCATTTTATGGTTTGACGTGCATACCATGGTATACTACATTAAAAGAGCACAAAACTTGTGTATGAATTGCTCAGGAACTCCTGAAAAGACGTTGTTTAAGTGTAGTCTGAAATGGAACAAATTGCTTTCTACTTTGGAATACGTAAAAAAAAAAAAAAAACACAATGAAATACAAATAATATAACTGAAACATAATGGAGACATGCAAGAAATACAGAAAAATACTGACTTCTGACAAGAAAAAAACTAGGTGCTGGCAATAAAATACACTGGATATCTGTTAGCTGAATTTTGGGTGAAGTAAATGCAGAAATATCAGTATCATCTGATATTTTCATGCAAGATAATTATTTTAAAATCTGAAGCTACAGGAAGAATTTTGATTTGAATCGTTGTCTTTGTATCTTAATGCTGACTGTGACATGGAATGATGTAAGGAAGGTAGAAATCCAATCTCATCCCTTTTACTAGGGTTCACACAGACCCTCTGGTATTTCTGAAGGCTTGGAAAGGCGAAGTTGGCATACAGTGGTTTCCATATCTAATTTCCTTCTTTGGAGAAAATTCCGGTAATTATTAATGACATTTACTATAGAGACATCCAAGACAGTTGCAAAGTTTCTAACAAACTCTTACTGTAAGCTGTGCTCTTTGTTAAAAACATATGACATATCAGAATACAAAAACACAACTGAAATAGAGACAATAAAAGAAACGATTGTGAACAATTTCTAGTGTGCAAATTCAGATCCTTTTCAAACATCAATATATCATGACTGTTTGCAAAGCATCTGAAAAGATCGTGTCTTTGCTCAGTGATGGTGGAAGTGCTCCTGTGCAAAAAGCTCCGTCACTGGATCCGTGCTATTTATGACTAGAGAGCAGCCGCTGCTGTGAGGATCGTCCTGCAGATCACGGATCAGGGCATTAAATAGAGCGGTTTGTGAGCTCCTCCATTTTAGTGGTAAAATAGGAAAACCTGACTGCCTACAGAGCACCCTTCCAGCATCTTCCACCTTCCTGTTTGGATTCAGGTCAGGCTTACAGTTTAGCTGGGCTGGAGAATTTGAATGATTTTGTTTTCAGCGGTTAGAGTAGATGCTCAGCTTGTTCAAAGTTAAGTTTATAGGCTAAGTGAAAGCAGTTTTCATTAGAAGAGTATGTATCTTATCTTTCTACTAAGGTTTATTAAAAATATGTGACACCTGATAATTTAACACCAAATGAGTGGCTGCTAATTTTCCCCCTCTCTCTGTCTCTCAGTCTCACACACACACACATCTACACACAAACAGAGGAATGCTTCTCGACTGCCAAACTATGTGCCAAGATTTTGTTCACTTTAATCTCAATCATATGAGTTAGAGAACCATGAAACAAAGTTTCTACCAAGTATGCTGACAGATTTTTAGTTCTAGTGGCTCCACAGGGCATCACTACAAGTACACTAAGAAACTTTTCTTATTAAAGATTTCTGAGCTGATCCGTTTTCCATTTAAGTCAACATGAGCAGTATCACCATAAAGAACTCAACACTTGCTAACTGATACCATACACTCATCAAAATTATTTCAATTCTAAGTAAACAAAAAGTTGTGGTACCTCCAACACCATTGTGTGGTTACTGCTGGCACAGGAAAGCCATTTGGTGGCAGCTACTTTGGTGTGTTATATCACATAACACCATGTCAGTTCAGGACTGACAAATCTAAACATATGGTTTGAAATATTGGGGGAAATTTTTCCTGGGAAGATGGGGGGGACGAGGCATGGAATAGCCTCTTTCTGTCTTTTGAGGACTTTCTTATTTTCTGAGTGAAGACATCTCAGAGAAGACCCATCACCTTACCCTTGGTTTGGAGGGGTCCACGGTGATTTTAAGAGCCTCAGTGTTACCTGTAAATGGCCCATAATCTGGGCAACTGAACAAGTTCTTGTTCTTTGTTTTTAAATCCTGAGAGAAAATCTGGACATTTACATTTCTGATCCAAATATATAACGTTTAAGGCCCTGATCCAACAAAGCACTGAAACATTTCCTTAACTGTAAGGAACAACCTTTGACCACAAAATAGATCTATCCAGGTCCTTAAAGAGAAGTCTCCATCTGTTTTGGTGGACAGAGGCTGGTATCAGTAAAGCAGAAATTATAGAAAGAAATAACCTATATCCATTACGAAGTAGAATAAACATCAGACAGCAGTTTCTAATAGCAATATCTGTTTCCTGAGAATTTCAATTATTTGAAATGCATCATCTCTGACACCAGAAAAAAAGGCGCATGAAGGAATCATGAAGAGAGAGCTGGATCGGGCTGGCTGGAGCTGTTCAGGATCCAAGTGATACGGTTCTGTTGTGTTATGAAACAAAATGGCCACATTTTGCTCTCATTTACATATATGTCATTCCTCCCAAACCAGGGAGCATTGTTTGGCTGCGTCAAGACAAAAAGAAGTTGGTTTGCTATATAATTACATCCATGATCTGTGAGGATCCTGATTATAATAAAACAATCTGCTAAGCGAATATACAACTGGAGATCTTTAAAAGACTTGTTAATTCCATGGGGGTTTATCATGCAGTAGCCAATTTAGGGACAATTCAGTTACTAGATTGCTAGCAATATCGGTTTCATAAATTCAGGGGAGTAAAATGAGCTAAAAAAATCTTCTCTTAAAGAAGTGAAAACCTTAACATAAAGCCTCCTTTTTAAGCTGCCCTCTTACTTTGCCCTCTGCCTTGCTCCTGAAGCTTTCTGTTGGTACAATTTCTCTCACTTAGGTATCAATCCCATTAGACTGCTATATTATATGGTTAAAACATTGATGTAACACAAGCTGCTACAGCAAATAATTGAAGTAATAAAATACAACTGCAGTTATTTGCTCTGTTGAATTGCAGACAGAAAAAAGGAGACAGGGTTTTTTAAACTGACCCCATAGTGTTGCATACAGACAGCAAAAGTTTTTTTTATGTGTTTTATTGCTGTAAAACTTTTTTGAAAAAAATATAGTGTAGTTGTAGTAATTTTTTTTTTTTTTTTTTTCCACAGGAAAAGCAATTAGTCTACATTGTGGAATTATGCCTTCATAATTTTATTTAAAAACCATAACTTTATTTTTAAGCAACAGGGATGTTGAAAGAATCTGAAACTACAACTACCTCTTTTTTCCCCCCTAAAGGAACTTAATGGACTTAACTTTTTTTGGTTTTTTGTTTTTGGGTTTTTTTTGTGTGTGAACATCTCCTCTAGGCCAAGACTCATTTTGTCAAGTGTTAGCCCAAAGTGTTCTATTAATGGCTGAACTGTAAAATCTGACTAAATGGGGTTTACAGTGGAAATACTGCCAGCTCCTTGTCTGTGATGGCATGTGTACTGTACTGGGGCATAGTGCCTCACATCCTTGGTTTATTCAGGAGGAAAAGAGGATTTTTGTRTCTATCTTTTTATCCTTTTCATGGCTAGGAGGTAGATACCCTCATGTGTGAGCTTCCCTGAATCTGACTCTGACCAGGGGGTATGTCAGGACCTTCGTTTTCTCTTTGGCACAGAGTAAGCACCAGAGACAGTCAGCTGGCTTTAAATTTCTCTAGACTTTTTGTTTCAGCATGTACAAATGTCAACTACTTGATTTACAAAGTATATCAACATTATTTTAATATCGAGAAAATGTTGTTTGATTCTTTTTTATTTCACAGGTTAAGTGGATTATTTTATTTATTAAGCCTATTGAAAAAGATTTTATGGAAAATTCTGAAGACAAAATGCCCTGTTTCCTTTTACATGTTCACTAATAGATATATTATACAATGCTAGAAAAAGGCAAAAGGCCAAACTCATCTCTGGTGTAATTCCAGTAAAAGCAATAAAATTACACAAGGCATGAATTTGGCCCAGGCATTGTAAATGTTACTCTGGTGCACACTGAGTGTCTGCTTGTTGTTACTGGCAAGGCTTAAAATACAAATCCCCCTTTTTTTCATAGAAATGGATACATTTCTCTGGAACAGATTAATCAATGAAACAGGTATCAGGTAACTATGACAAAGACGGCAACTGGTTCAAATGCCTGCCTTTTTTATGGCTTTTTCTTCTTCTAACTAGCTTACCACCTCTGCTTTCAAATTTTTTAAATATATATTTATTCTCTCTTTTGTGCATTGTCATTGCAAGGCTTTTTTGCCCCTGCTGTTGTCTCCTTTTCTCTAATTTGTCTTGTATGCCCTTCTGTGATGTTTCCTGTTGACACTTCTTGATATTTTTTCTAACTCAGAATGTGGCTTTCTAGCAGACACAGAGGCCCCAGAGTGAATACCCTTCAGAGCCAATTCTGACTTGGACCTTGCACAACGCTATTAACTGGCTCTTACTCTAAGAAAGGTGGCTATAGCGGGATTGCCTGAGCCTGAAGACAGAAATGGTTGAGGAAAGCTTGCCAATATGTTTGCACTAAATTCAACCACTCTTAATTTCTACTCAAAAGAATAATAATTAAAAAAAAAAAAAAAAGCCCAAAACATTTTAAATCACAAACTTGCAAGGGCTTTTCTGAGAACTTTGTTGGTTTATATTGCATTCATCTGTACATTTAAGTTTATGCTTGTTGGCCACTTTAAAGTAAACATAGTTCAATGCCCTCAGAAACAGTTTTCTTCAGCCCACTAGAATTCCCTGGAAAAAGTCTTTATCTGCTGAACTGCTGGATATTTTTGTGTGTGTGTAATTTTTTTTCCTATCAGTTTGTTTTGTTTCCCTGTTTTGTTTTTTTTTTTTTTTTTTTTTTTTTTTTTTTTTTTTTTTTTTTTTTTTTTTTTTTTTTTTTTTTTTTTTTTTTTTTTTTTTTTTTTTTTTCCCAAAAACACATAGAAATTATTTTTTGTTTTACGTCATTTTCATATACTTTCTTTTTTTTTTTTACTTTCTTTTTTATCCCTATAAAATACATTTATTTAAAAAAAAAAAAATTCAGAAGTTGTACAGCATTGTACTTTTTTGTATAGGCTATGTTTTATTAGAAAATGACAATAACTCAATATTATTTTCTGTAGAGAAAATTTTCAAATATGGATATTGTGCTTGTAACAGAAGAGTGATATTATGCAAATATTGTGGCTCACTGTTTCTCCCAATGTCCCATCATTTTATTCTCCCTCCCATTGTGGAGAGAGATTTTCCTGCAAATTTATCTACCCTTTGGAAGAAGAGTAAGTTTTCAAAAATTATTAGAAGTATCACAGTGTTAGCAAAATATTAACAATCAAGTTACTAACATATTTCCACATTTCATGAACATGCTGGCATGTCTAAACAAGGAATGAAAATAGCTGTGGCCTATGAAATCTCTGCATTTCCTTGGAAGCTAAGTGTTTTAAAGTGCAAAATTCAGCTGTCAGACTGGTTGTTACCGAGCCAACCAAGTGTGATTTCAAAAAAAATTCTTTCCGATGATGAATTTAGTGACTTTCTTGCTCCCTCGTTTTTTCATGTGACATGAGCAATTCATAAACACTTTGTGGTTTAGGCAGCAAGGCGGGAGCAGAAGTATCTTAAAAAAAAAAANTTTTTTTTTTTTTTTTTCTTTTTAAATTCAGTGCATATAAAAGTTGGGAGCAGAAGCCTCCTTGGAACAAGATAGAATCATAAAAGACTTCAGGAATCTCATCACAAGCTAAACAGTACAAATTGCACATTCTTCATGGAAGTATTAGCTTTTAGTGCGTGCCTGGATCCAAGCATAATAGATTATCCCAAAGTGGGAAAGAATGAACAGTACAAAATTAGCAGAACTGGGAGCTCAGATCATTTGGTGGAGCAATATGATCTCTGTACTTTCAGGGTACTGAATTCTAAAGCCACTGGAAACAGTATGTAAAATTATATCAGAGTAAGCAAGGAAGCATGTGTAGGCCTGGGAGAAGGAAAAAAAAAGGTTGGAAAATACCTTTCCAGAGGAGAATAAGTACTGAAAATCAGTGAATGAGCTTGTGGGAAACAAACTGCTATTCATGAACAGTTTCTTGCTCTGAGGATAGAAATATGCTGAAAGATACGATAGAGAGGAAACACAAATAAAATACATTTCAGTGGTAATTCAGGGGCCAAGTGCTGTTGGAGAATAATCTTGCACTCAGACAGAAATATAAAACTGCCCTGTGCACAGGATAGGTCGGTCCCCTGAGGTTTCCCTTCTTCTCAAGGAAACCTTGCCAGAACAAATCCTTTATGCCACCGGCTGATGGGTTTGGTCTAATCGTGCTGGGAGGTAGCCCAGGAACACTGTACATTTAATGGAAGCTCAAAGATGGTGGTGAGCATACTCTGGCAAAACTACCCTGTACTTTCCAACTGCCTTCTTCAGGTCCTCAGGAATGGGACTGAAGCATTTTTGAGAACCAAATACATAAAAAATATTGCTTAAGCTAAATACACCCTGGAGGAGCAAGTTGCTGAACAAAAGTCTAGTAATATGGAGGATTATAATACATATAGGGATATAAGCTGCTAGAGGTTGCATATAGTGGCTATTAATACATATCTTGGCTGCACAGGCCTCACGTCTTCTGCCATCTTCGCTGTGTTCCTATAATCTACTAACTACACCATACCAAAGTTAATGATGCCAGCATGGGAGTCATCAGCTTTAGGAGGTGTTTGGGATTTTTTTTTCAATCCTTCTGCAGTGTTTTCTTCCATTAGAAAATGAGATAGCATTAAACTGTTTTAAAAACTCATTTTTTCCTAGCTATAGAAGTATATACACAATACTTTATAATTTTAAAACTCATTTCCTCTTTGCTTAACTCCTTAAGATAAGTGAACTCTCCTCTATGTAAACTTCCTACCAGAATACCGACTACCTTTTAAGCGGTATGTGATTTAGAAGGTAATGAAATATCACTTTCTTTTTCTTTTTTTTTTTTAATAAATAGGTTTTAAAGTGCTTTTAGCTGCACTTTAGCTTTTAGATTAAGAGATAAAACTGATGAAAGGGACACAACCTTCTGTCACAGGGCAGCATGGCATTTGGGAGGTGAGGTAGTTTAAAATACCATTTTTATCTTCATTTCTCTTCATGGGGATGACTGTATTTCTTTATTACATCCCATAAGGTACTTTATCTTTGCCCATAAAGACATTTTCTTCCTTAAACACTGAATATTCTGCGGTATGAGACTTTGTGTGTGTGCATTTCTGCAATGATATTATGCATAATCAAATCACAGTTATGGACATCAAAGCCAAACTGAGTCTTGATTTTAAGTGCTTTGGGGTGTCAAACTTCGGACACCTTTAAGAAATCTGATTTTCAGAGAGTAAGCGCTTAAAACTTCTCTCAAAACCGTGTCTTCTTAAAATTACACACCCAGCCTAATGGTCACTTCTGAAGTCTCCCTAGCGTGCCCAGTCCTACCCCAGCAGATAAGCCCCCCAAACCAAGAGGCCCACGCTCAGGCATTTTTTGTCGCTGATCTTATTTAACATGATTTGTTCGCTGGGGTTCAGAGCAACGAAACCCAGTAAATAATACATTGAACAAACAGAGAAGATAACAAAAGGAAATAGTTAAGGTACTATAATAATTTTAGCCATTCTTTTTTCAGGTCACTATAATCTGCCCAAAGATAACTAATTGTTCAAAGTAAACATTCCACTCCGACCACAAAAGGAATCCATTACACAAACATATAATTCACAGTCATTTTTAGTGGGTTGTAAACAGTTTGGAATGAGCATAAAATGGGACAAAAATCAAAGTGAGCATTTAGAAATGAAAAAGTGTTTGCTACAAAAGGTCAGTCCCTTTACTTGGCAAACTATGTAGAAAAGCCTGGGAAAATGTTGAACACACAAGCAGTAAGGGAATTTTAAAGCCAACAACCTCCCTGTTTCTTTAAACAGACATCGGAACCTATAACTGGATCCTGTCAAACAAACGACAGCAAAAAAACATAACAGCTGCTAAGAAGTAAAGTTGAAAGATAAAGTTTTCTAAGCTAAGAACCTTCTCAGAAGTGGACTAAAGGTCTTTCTTAAATCTTTAAGCAAGGTTATGGATCCCAGGGTGGCTTTTAGGCATTGAATCAAATATGTAATTTTGTGTATCATTCCTGTCAGAGCATCCTGTGCTCCAAGAAAAGCAACAGAAAACAATGTCTGCAATGTCCAGTTTAGAATGGAAACGGTACCTGTAATCATCAGCTTTGCTGCCTGCAGTGTCATTTTTCAAGTCATTTAGSCTGATTTGAGAACACTAACTTGGATTTGGGAATGGAGGGAGAAAATGAAGGACGTTTCAAAAGAGAGATGAAAGTTAAAATGTATTTCCCTGGAGCATTAGTACTGTATTTCTTTACAAAACCTAAACTACACTGGATACCCTCGATAGGTTTAGGATACTGGCTGCTCGGGGTGTTCATTTACTCTGTCATTAGACACACAGACAAATGATCATCCCTGGAAAAGAGTTTAGTATCAGACTGTTTTCACACGATAAAACTTTACTATGAGAAGTACTAGATGGCATTTTGTTTAGGTACAATGCAGGCTGATATTTTTATTTTTTTAATGCGTTCTACTCATGCCTTTCACATATTTAAAAAAAAAAAAAATGCAAAAAACCAGCCAGCACTTTTAAAGGGTCATGGATAACAAAATAAATAGGCGACTCAAGAAATGACTGGAAATAATATCTGGCCTAGAAACACCAAAAATCTTGCAATGGGCCCCACCCTTGGCAGGRGTGCACAGCATGTGAGTTATAGTACGCTGGGAGGATTGTCCCAGGCTTTCCTTCCTGCACTGCCCAGCTCAGGGTCGGGGCTACCCATCAGACACTTTCTGGGGAGAAGAAAAAGCGTGGAATACAGATTGAAAAAGGCAAGTCAACACATAGCCCCAGAAAAGCCCGAGGTACATCCAAGGTAGATGTTGATGGCAAAGTAAAAGACTACACAGGAAAGACAAGGAATACACTGTTCCATGAAAAAGTTTCCCTCCAAGTCCCTGAGAAAGTAGAAAGTTAAGAAATGTTAGAAATCTTTGAGTAGCCACTGTATTTCTTCAATCTGATCATCGCGTGGTTCAGAATTATTCTCTTATCTTCACCAGGTCACATCATATACATGGGAGGTTTTTTTTCTATTTAGGATATTGCACTAGATGCACCAAGGGTGCAATGCTCTTTGCCTAGATACTATTGACTTCAGTGGCACAGGTCTGTATAGCTAAATACTCGGAGTATCTTAGAAGTACTTAGAAGTTCATCAAAAATTGTGAAGGAATAAATAATACAGGAAGAATGAAGAAAAAACCTGAGCTTGCTGGGGAAAAAAAAAAAAAAAAAGAAGAATTCATGTGACAATTGCCTCGCAAGTTTACAAGAACGGGCACATTTTTATTGACTCCCTTTASTAAACTCCACTACCATCTCTGCAAGATGGCTGGGTAAATGTAGAAAGACCTTCTGCCTCCCCATCCTATTTCAATAACTACAAATAGCAAAAGAGGCTGGCAAAATGGAATTCACTCTTGAACAAGTGAATCCTTGTCGGACAGACAAATATGCATTATGGTGTGAGAATTTTTAGACTAAACCTTATAAAACACCTCTGTCCTGAAATGGTGAATAAGCAAACAGTAGCCTAGGGGAAAAAATGACCAAAATCTGATCTAAGTTGCAGCAAAATAATTTCAGAATAATTCCTTTGAATTCAATGTAGATATTCATTTAAAAATAGTGTAACTAAACAGGAAATCTTGCCAACAGTTAATGACACCCTCTACATTTTTAATCTGTGGGAGAATATTACTACAGTTGGCGATCGTATGTAACCTCATCTACACAGGTAAATGTGCTAATTAATATGGTTTATTCAGATCACTGCTAGACTTTCTTTTTGTGCACAGAAATAATGTTTTAAAAATGATTAAAAAAAAACAAATAGAAAATCAATAGGTAAATAATAATTAACTCCATGAGCTGATAAATAAGAACACAACCGTTCAGCAAAGTATGAATGTTTTGTAAGTAACATTTAGGGTTAGTCTCCTAAGGTCTTTTTTCCTAGTAATCCTTTGTCTTAAATGAAGCACGCAAGTAACATTTTTGGTATAGTTACAGTATGTAGATGATATATTTTCTAAATAGGAAAAAAAGCTTTTCTACAACAGCCAATATGCCAGCTGTACTGAGTATCTAGGCCATCTTACTAAGACTATGAAAGTAAACATACAGTTTTCATTAAATGTGCCTTTCCCATAATTGGTACATAAGTATTTCCCATGACTCTGCAGTTGAGTATCTTGGCTGGAGGCATATCTGGCCATTAAGAGGAGGGCTTCAGATCTGTTGAGTCTCAGCCATGCCGGGAGACTTGGCACCTCCACATACTGCTTCCTAATACCAACCCCGGTATAAAATGTCATCAGAAGCTTGCATAAACATTGGACTTAGCTTCACATAAATTACTGCTGTCCTGAGATAGTTTATGCCAGAACTTAGTAAAAACAACACTTTGAGTAAATAGAATGTGAGTAAATGCAAGCATCTTAATCCAAGAAAATGATAATAGAAAAAACTGTATATCAAATATAGACTCATAAATACAGTGATAAAATGAAATTTTTATCTCATGCCGTATGATTAGCTTTTATTTACATATTAGACTAACTAAAAGGGGTAGACTTCTCTAAGTCACAGCAAGTTTGAAGGAAACACAAGAACAATAATGCAATACTCCGAAGGATGATCTCCCCTGAAGAAACAGTGATATTTTCATTTTCTTCCGTGAACTTTTCTCTGATAATCACACAGACAATAAACATCTAATTAGGTTTCTTGGATTTTTCTATTACAGTTCGGCAGTGCAGAGACCTCTGGCCTCACTTCTCCTGGAGGAGTGGTCAGATACCACAAAACATCTATGAAATATCTAGTACATCTTTTGGAGAACCTGTGCTAAGATCGTAACCGAACAGTCAATGAGACATGTTCTGCATGGCGTGGCATTTTTATAATCTAATCTCTGCCTTTCCTTTTCATGTTCTGAATTTCTCCTCACAATTCCTCCTCTATTAATAGTCACTTCACACATTTCTCCCCTTTCTTTGTCTCTTTCTTTATCCAGCCTCCAGCCTTCCTCCAAAAAAACAATGCTACTATCTCCCCCTACTGAACGATCTCCAGTTTGTTAGTCTCTGACTTCCTGCCAATCATTCTGGGAATAATAATATCCCAGTGCTCTCTCTGCTGTATAATTAAAGCATGAATTTCGCAGAGTTTGAAACTCCAGGGTAGTTTTATTGCACCTTTCACTATAAAACCAGGTAACAATGATGGAATTAAAATAGCTTTTTCCTTTGTGGTTAACGGTCTAAGTGTCTTTTTATTTTTCATTGGTTCTCTTGTTCTGAGACTCCAGTATATGGCAGTGACAATGGGTTCACCCAGCCTTATTCTGAAAATAAATTTTCTATCTTTTGCAAGATATATGTTTCCCCAGATCCCTGGAACAAGTTGTAAACTTGTAACAGATGGTGATGAAGCCTCACATTTTTATACAATACATTTTAAGATTCTGCATCTACCGCATGTACCTTCCAARGAAAATGACCTTCAATGAGAGAAGATACACTCTGAAGAAAGGCAGGCAGGCAATGGTGTTAAGCACATCTTTTTATACCACGAAAATCCTTCTTATTAAATTAATCAAAACTTCTAATGAGAATGAATGCTCATTCCAATATTCTTACAATATTATGGCTTTTTAAAATAACTGTAAAAATTAGACACCTGCACACATTAAAAAAAATATGGTCACACTAGAGTAACATTTATTTTGGTTGAATACAACTCAGGACTTAGGAAAAAGTATTGACATTATGCTCACCAGAGACTTCAGAATGAAAGTTACTGACATTTTATTGATGTTTAGCATTTGCTTACCCAGAGAAAGACTAAAACAACAACATGTCAAACAAAATATAAGGAATAATCAGCATGAATGTGTTCTATTAGTGTCTTATCATATAAAGAAAATGAAGATACAGAATGTGATATAGTTCAGTTCATAACTATATTATAAATTGAACTGCCTGCCTACCCTGGCAATTTGAGCAGAGTTACAAGGGTAAAGTTTTGATTACTAATAGAGAAAAAAAATAGTGTTAAATATGAAGGTACTCACCTCTTCTTTCAACAGCTTTTATACACAGTCTTACAAACTGGGGGACTGTGGATTTCTCATGCTCACAAACCAAGTGCAAATGGGAGCCAAAAATTTGATCTACATTTGGAAAAAAAGAGGAAAATACATTAAGGCATATTGTTAGTAGTGGGATTTTTCTCTCTTCGGAGCTTGCATATTAATTAAAAACTCAGCTATCGAAGATGGATAGACAAAGTTGGAAACAAATCCTTTTTGAGTCCTAGTGGTCATTAGCTTCTGCCACAAAACCAAATCTCTTAATACCTGCTGCCCATAGCACTCGGATACTTCCCCCTGGGTTCAAGTTTCAATTGCCATTTACACCTTGACCTTGACCTTTCTAAGGCTTGGAGGTCTCTGGACTTTGCTTGGACCTGCCGTAAAAAAGTGAAGGCAATTCTAGAGATATAGCTCCATATCTTGTTGAATCCAAAATCCTGCATGATATTAACTGATGGTCCAACTTTGAAATTCATATTGTCAGGTAGCCTGTCTCTTCCACATGTACTGACTTTCACTCTTGTCATAAAGCACCGTAAGGGGGCAAGGGCTTCATTATTTTGCATCATTAGGACTTAGTACAACTTCATCGCATCTGTACAGGAGGTTTTTTGTCATCAAATTACCTGTTTAAAAAGTAGAAGGTACTAGATGTCTTTTGATGAGGATTGCATATCTTACACCAATTTTAATTTGTGATTTGTGTTGTTTCCTTGATGAATAAGCATTTAACTAGATAATGCTACTTTTTGGGTTTTATGATTTCAAAGTTTTGATCAACTTTGAATGTTGGTCTTAAAACATATTTGTATAACCAGGTTAAACTCCTCAGATTACTAATTAGCTTCCTCCACTTCCTTTCCGCTCTATATGTTTGAGAAATTATGAAAAGAGCAATCAGTAATGGGGATGTTGTCAGCTAGAATCAAAATGAATCAAACAGATGAGAGAAACTACTCAATAGGAGCCAGTTAAATGCTCAAGCAGTAGGAGCGTACTATCATCATTTATCGAAAGGGACAGTCTCCGTATAGCACTTCAACAGAGTACTACATTTTGGACTTTGATGTAGAGGCTTTGAAAATTTTTGTAGCAATAGCTGATGGGTGCTAGCACAAGCCTGGGCTCTGCACAGCAAACCCAACAAGCACGCTCATTCGCAGAACAACAGGAGCTCCTGCTGTCCTTTCCAGCTCCCGTGGCACGGGACATTTCCTCCATAGTCAGTCCCACCATCTTCCACCATAACCAGTTTGAGTGCTTCTTCCTCCAAGCAGCRCACCTTTTTCTCCCTAACAGGCCACAAGCCATTTGTTTATTTTCTGCTTTGCAAGGAGCTTCACTTTCCTATCATTAATCACTACTATTTCTTACTAAGCTTAGATTTCAAGAGCAACTCGATTGCCTTTTCTTTCCTAATACCCCAGAGTAGGGAACAATCAGGGACATAAGGTGGGGTGCATGGGCTGGTTTGGACTTCTTGATATGTATCAGGGAAGTTTATTCCAGCACCTCCCAATGCATGTGATCTACATTCTGGTAGAGTACATCAAAGCCTGAATTTAAGTTAGTTGGAGTTTTGTCTGCAGAAGGGATGGAGGACTGGGTTCACAGAACTACACTGAAGAAGGTTGTGTGCATGTGTGGCGTTAAGCATTAGCGARCAGTCTGTTACATGTTTTGGGGTTATGTTTCTGACAAAGCACAGTCTGGTTACATTTTCTTCATAAAACATTTATAGCTGCCTTCAGTGGTAATTATATATACAGAGATTTATGATTAAAATGTACTAGCACTTCCTCTTTTGACATCTTAATTGTTTTTTAAAATTTTAGCAAAGACCTGTCAAATTCTTTGCATAACATGGAATGGTCTCCAATGTAAATTATGTTAAAAAGAAGTAAAAATATATCTTATTTGGTGGACAAAGACACTTGTAAACAATTTCAGAAGCAAAACAGGCAAAGAACTGCACTGTGTTTAGATGGCAATACATGAAGTACTGAAACAAAATTAATGCATGGTTGTGAGGCAGCTTCGCTTCTCTATTATAACCACTTTATAACCAACTTCCAGGATTATTTTGCAGTTACTCTTTCAATCCCCAGTATGAACGCAGAATACTTGGTGTTCTTGGGAGGAAATTTTGAAAAGGCTGGAAACTGTTTTGCAATTCTCACCTAGTCCATTACTTCTTTTCTGGGTGCAGATTCTGTATCTTCAGCAAAATGTTTAACCTCATTTTATATACCTTTCAGTATATGGATATAGTCACATTCTGCATCCTGCAGTTAGGCTTTRAAACACCTCTTGTATAGAAAATAAGCACTCGGGATTTTTGTCGCGAATGGAAGGGGCAGCAAATCAGCATTAATAGTTGCTGGGCATCAAAAGAGACTATGGTAAAACAGCAACATGCAACTGCTTTGGATTTTTTTTTCCCCTTCTAGAAATTCATGAGTATTTATAAGTACATGATCTCATGAGTCATCCAAATACTCTGAATTCTGGGTACTCCTGAACCGCAAACTCCGTGACTCTCTCTAGTCAATTGATTTTTTGCTGGATCTGTTTCTGTACATAAACATGGGAATGGCAGTAGTTACACTGCCATATTTACACTCTTAGAGGTCAGAGGGGTAGTTGAGGAAAACTCAGTTAACATTTGTTTGTGCAGTGTTTTGAAAACAAGGAATTATAAGAATGGCAAATTACTAACTTTTGTAAACTAGATCTATGTGTAACTAAGATTAAAATATTATTTTCTTATTCTTTTATGGGTGTGTATATATATTGTAAAACTAGTTTAAGGGGAAAATGTCCAGGACATTTTTTCAAAAAATAAGAACTGCTCCCAAGGGGATAAAAGAAGCAAAAAAGCCTTTGTTTGATTTATTTGTGACAAGGCCCTTCAAAACTTCATTTTTTATGACTTGAAAAAAAAAGATGTACACAACACTCCTAACCTCCTGTTATGACAGTTTATGTTTCCTATCCAGCTTATTTAACTCAAATGCCTGGGAAATAGACACAATTACCACCTTATGGAATGCTACTTAATTTTAAATGCTCCCCTCTGAATAGAAATCCACTTTATCTTCTCAGAGTTATTCCAGTTTCTCAGGAATTATTTCCTCTATAGGCTCCTGAAATGCTCTTGTTTCATCATTTAAAAATTTAAACTAACAATTGTTCAGAAATATCTTTTATTAGAACAAAGGCAATTCCCATACAGTGGATTCTGTTCACAAGAGCTTGTACAAAGGAGCTGCATACTATGCCCATATACAGCTTTAATCATTCACTCTTTCAGCTGTTATCAATTTAAAACCAATGAAACTCCCACACTGAGTCCATTTGAGCAGTCAATTTTAATATCTTGGGGCATCTGTAGTTATTCTGAATTGGCTGCAAAAGCAGAACTAACAAGTTAAGCTCTAACCATAAGTCTACATCAGGCTGGTAAACCATACATCAAACACAGACAGTTAGTCAATACTGTAGTATGAAAAACCAACAAGCATTTTTAAGAAGAGCAATATATTCATAATATGTTTGGTGGTATGGTTTACATTACACATCCCTGATATCTGCGCATTAAACTTTCTATTTAAGATGGTGGGGTGTGTGACAGCTTTGCACATGGATATAAAATGAGACACCAGAAGAGGAGGGAATGGACATTCGCAAGTTGTATAATATAAAATGATGAATACAGCTGCAATGAATTGCTCGTTCTGGTGAGCTTCAAGTTCTCCCTGAGCCTGACAGAGCTACTTTTTTTGAGTAGCTCTCGCAGGCTGCAGCAAAGCCACTAATTCCGAGCTGCAGAAATCTACTCTATGGGAGACAATACTTCTGGAAAAGAAACAATTAAAACAAAATCACTAAAGCCACATCCTCACTGAGAATGTCATTGTTTAACTGTTTTTGGTGTACATGGATGAGATGTGGCCACACTTGGAAAGAACTTATACTTCAGTGTTTTTTATTAAAAAACCAGGGAGGGGCATGGCTAATATCCCCATTTCTCGGGGAGAAGCTCAAATTCTGACATGAGAGGAGAAGGTATAATGGTGTAATGCCCAAGTTTTTAGAAACGTGAATTATATCTATGTAATTCAGTGCCTTCCAGGAGCAGAGTTAACTCTGCTACATCTGGATTTGAACTGCTGGACTACCAGAGCTTTGTATCAACATCTAAGTTGTTTGTTTTCTTTGTATCTGTTTGAAGGTTGGGAGGGAAAAGGGGGAAAGAGAACGAAAAGGCAAAATAAAAGAGGAATGTACAGAGAGAGGGACAGAACAGTAGGCACCATAGCAGTGAATTTTTTGGAGCGGGATGGGATGTGTTTGGAAAGGGCCATATTCTGAAAGGTGACTTCTTCTAGCTGCTCAATCTGTAGAGTCAGACATATTAAGTCAGACATTAAAGTGATGCTGATCCCAGACTGGGCTCCAAATAATGCCACGACGCTTTTACAATAAGTGGGCCAGGTCCTCAGCTGACTGAAGTCAGCAAGGTTGTCAATGGAGCTCCCCTGATTTATGCTAGCTGGGAATCTTGCCAGTCCTTTTAACTTGGAGATTTACTATATATCGTTGATCTGTGGTGGTCATCAATTTTAAAAAAATTACATTTGTGAACAGTTACTATTAAGTGGCATATGAGCTACCAGATTTGTTTCACATTCTCAGAAAAAGGGAAAATAGAGAGTACTGCAGACACTGCTCTCTTTTAAGAAATGATGGTGTTTTACTGGGGACAAGAGCTCATTTGAATTTAAAGAGAGTGAGCCTGCTGTACTCCTCAAAACAGGTCTCCAAAAATGAGATATTTTAAAATTATCTGAATTATTTCTGACCATCATGTCAAAGGAAAAAATCACTTTGTCCAGTGTTTGGTCACCCACAGCATTTGGGAAAAGTACTTCCAAATGTTCATGTAGTGGTCAAAGAAAGAAATACCCTTGTGACCCACTGTCCCTGCAAGTCAAAGGAAACATTTCCTAACTTTCCCTAGGTTATTATGGGCACCAGATCACTTGCTAAATTCCTGCATAACCCAGAAGAATCACGGAACACAACAAAGGTAGGTCTTTATCCACTCTTTTGGACTTCTCATGAGCATTACACGCATTACATTGAACTACTTCAAGGTTCATTGAGACATATGAGACAATAAAGATGTTTTCCCTTGTCTGGAAATAAAATGGTTGGTGAGCTCTGTGCTGTTATCTGCACAACCACCAACATATGCTGAGCCTTGTTCTATAGGCTATCAAGCCAAATCACAGCTAGTTCCTTTCACTAGCAATTGAGTGGCTTTTATTTTCCTCTTGAAACAGTTGCAACCATTCCAATTTTGATGCTGTTTTGGTTTTTTTCTTAACTTAACTTACGAAATAAATTCAATGATGTTCCTTCAGTGTCTAGCTTTTGGGAAAAAAAAAATCCACCCCAAAAAAACCTATATTAATTTCTTGCCAGCTGCATAGCTGCATTTTCCTCATTTCCCACAGTGTCATTTATGTTAAGTTGTTACTTATGCTTTTTTACCATTTACTGAAAGTGTATTTTGTGATAGTCTATTACCAACACAACCACAATAGCTTTAAAATCACAGTTTCACAGAAGGTTTTTTTTTTTTTTTGTGGACTAGAAAGGCTCAGAAATCAGGAAGTTAGCAGGCCAATATCAAGTTGAAGGTTGGCAATTCATTTTGGGTAATATTAAATCATGACAAAGCTCAAACATAAAGATCAAAGTTCAATTATAGACTATAAAGTAGTTTTAAAAGAGAAGATTTATATATTATTTTTCTAGCATATTAGTGCAGATTCTGTAAATTCTGAGAATATTTCAATCCCGAGGAACTGAGGACCCCTGCCCTAGCATATAAATTTGAACACAGTTATTCTCAAAATAACACTGTTAAAATGGCAGACATGGAACATGCCTCCCATTTACTATTTCTAGGTTTGCGTGTATGTGTGGATATATATGAACGTAAGTGTGCATCTAGACACATACGCATTACACAAAAATACTGTATTACACATCATCTCAAAAACGGTTCAAAATGCTTCTAAACCAAAGTTATTTTGTGTAAGCATGAGTGAGATGGAACGAGAAGGACTGATGATCTTCATTAGAGCTCTCGCTGGAGCATGAAAAGCCCCAGTCACCAGCCCATCTCAATGAATGGAGCCAATGTGCTGTTCCCATTCTGGCTTCTTTTATGCAGAGGACTAGAAAGCAAATGGGACTGCGATGACAAAAATAACTTTTTGTCATGTAAAGCGTTGGCACGTCTTCATTTTCAGATCAACGTGCAAGTAACATTTACACGTTGGTCTGCTACATTCTCTTGTCTGATTATTATCCTCCTTATTCTTCTCATTTGTTAACTACCTACTTTATTTACTACGTGGATATTTGCTACATTCTACATAAACAAAGTTTTGTTAAGAGTTAAATGACAATCACATAATTTCTAGATTTTCTGATAACAGTGTTGGCAGAACAAAGTACCCCAGGAGATCAAACTGCT
The DNA here is from genome assembly GCA_035582835.1 of Phoebastria nigripes. Lineage (NCBI taxonomy): Eukaryota > Metazoa > Chordata > Aves > Procellariiformes > Diomedeidae > Phoebastria > Phoebastria nigripes. The sequence continues at coordinate 2,815,635 of JAYKAV010003177.1, forward strand.
ATTTAATTTTGAAGCCTGTATTCCCAAATTTGGTTAATGTGGAGAAATGTGTCGAGTCTTCTGGCCAAGTGTGTACACATCAGTGACTAACAGAGCACAGAACTGTGTTTAAGTGAACTTACCACCTTAAAATGTATTTACTCGTGACTATAATTTACGTGTTAAATTTATTGGAGTTTTGGTTCCAATGTGACATACAATGTAAAAAATCAATATAGATTTGAGAGCTTTATAGTGCCCCTGGCAAATATGAATAGCACTTGATGAAAAGTGAAGGTTTTCACAGCACCTACAGTGCCACTGCATTGGAGTAATTAACACCACACGCTTCACAGATATTTATATCAATTCTTCACTAGCACACAGAACAGCTCTTTGTCAGAAATTCGGTACTGAGATGTCCTGCAAGGCTTTAGACACACGTTTATTACAAGCCCCTATTTTAAGGGATTTACAATTCTGACAGAAGTATTTCCCTATGGGATAAAAGTTAGTATGCATGTTCTCAGAGCTGGAGGAATTTTTTCTTGTAAAAATTGGTTAACATTTTTTCCCTTAAGAAATGAGCAAATAAATAGTTTTGAGAGGTTTCTGCAACCATTTAAGTCACCTTGGAAAAATAAATAGATGCATCTTATAATACAAAATTTGGCAAGCTTTTCATTTTTAATCTGGATGGTTGCATTTTGTGATTTAAAAATATTCTAATGTGAGCCTAAAAATTAACATTTAAAAGTGGTCTCTGTGTAAGCACTGCAACTGCATTTTTATAACATTTTAACAGATTAAGGGATAAACTCTGGTGAAGACAATGAAGGAACCTTATCAAATGAGCATTTCACATAGACTTAGCGTAGATTGGAATTAAGCCGTGCTAACGAATCCTGCCTCATTTGCATGGCCAAAACCTAATCCTAATGAAACTTCATGGTAGATAACTAACATGTTTTCTTCATGGTAACATTAGTTTGGTAATAAAACTGTGCCGGGTACCGATTCTGAATGACTGTGTCACAAATCATGCATCTTCGTTATCCATGGAAGAGTATCCCAGGTAGAACCAAGCTATGTTTATGAATCAAGAGCTTAATGCAACTGTAGCCAAAACCAAATGCATCTGGTTTTCCTAGAGACATATATTAGAGGATGGATTTGAGTTATGCTAATGAATCTGGATTTGTTAGCAGGGATCACATCTGATCCCTATGTAACACCGCAGGAGATTCATCAACCACACTTTATTAAAGTAAAAAAAAAAAAACTTAAATCCAGAAATTAAAAGACTATAAATTACTCCTCTATTACTGTAATAACTGAAACAAACTCACATGATGCATTCAAATCCCACCCTCAACCCACAGAGTACTTCAGAGAGGCGAAACCCTCCAATGTATTGAAATCAGATACTATAAACGTGTAAGGACAGATCCTGAAAGTTTGGTGTGTGAGTGTGCACACCTCACACACATCTATTTATGCATAAATTACATTTTTTTAAAGTTCCTGTGGCAGTTAGAAGCAGAAGCCCATCACTAAGGCACATAATGATTTCCTACATAATGAAGACTTCCTTACAGTAAGCAACATTGCACTGAACATTTCTGCATGTATCTAAAACATAAGAACTTAATTCATAAAATCTTCTCCTTTTCTTCAGACGTGGGCCCAGCTGGTGTTTAACTCTTGTGGCTGCTTTAGCTTTTGCTGGCTGGGGTCAATCTCTTGGCTCAGGACAGACAAATTTAATACACACTAGCAACACCCCTTGCCATTTTTGACACACCACTGGAAAACTCACACTCCAGAGATTGACAGGGGTTGCTGGCAAAATGCCTCTTTGTAGTCAATTTGCATGTGCAGTTGTGGGTTTCACACATAATAATTTGGGAGTGCGTAAATTTTTAAAGCATTATTTCAGAGAATATTTGAAAACATGGCTTTGCCTGATTATTAGTGGTCAGAATGCTACTGCCTTCAAGTTAACTACCAGCTTCTTAGCAAAATGCTTACTCCTTGGATAAACTAACAAACATGTTTTATCAAAGAAACAATTTTTTAAGGATCTGTGAAAGTGATGGCTGACCAACTTAGCAAGAAATTAGAGTAGGAAAAAATCACAGATTCAAAGCATTTATTATTCACTGGCACGTATTTGAAATTGTTAAAAATGTATTTTGTTGGCGAGTTAAAAAAATAATGAGAGAAGACAGCAGAAAGTATTCCAGCCTACCCTAGAAAACAAGTTAGTCAGCACAGCATCTGAAGTTCCTATTTCGGATTCTAAATTATAAAACTATATCAACATTCTTTTCTTAAAAAGAAATGGAGTTGTGCAGCATGTTGATTTGCAATGTGCATGGTGAGTGCCTGTGTTGAATAGAGGGGCTTCTACCACATGCACACCAAAGCAGAAAAATTGAAGCAATAGTCAGATAGCACAGAGATAGATGTAACCATATGTTGTTTTTTTCTTTACAGTTCAGCAGTGTAAGTTTTATGAGATACAGCAACAAAACCATATCTAAGAAGCATTTGTCTGATGCACTTATTTAACTGAGAATGAAAAATTCATTTGTGAATTTTTGCTTTTTACTCCAAAAAAGTATATAAGACCGAACACACCTTTAATAAGTCCCTTTTCTTGCAATGTTTTCAAGGAGGGTCTTCGGGAGATGAACTTCTTTAGTCTGCTTTTAACTCGGTTTCTGTCATTTGTGTCAGAGGCACTGTAGTTCAGTCTGAAAACTAAAGGAAATCAAAAGAAAAAGCTTCAGTGAAATGATATTTTTAAACTAATAGTAGTTTGCTCAAATATCCTTAGAAACTAATGGCCATAGCCACCCTAGTAAAATCATGCGGTAGGTCAGCAGCGTAGCTGGTTGGATAGTACAAAACGTCTGATTAATACTTTTGTGAATAAACATGATGAGTTCACTCTGCTGGTTATTCAGAGAGTTGTATTATTTATTGCCCATAAGTATTTGGATGGTGACCAGTTTACTCATGAAATGTTCACGAATCCCACAAGTTTCACACGGATGATTTTTCAACTAAAACTCTGGACTCAAAGTGTGCTATGCACTATTAGCTATACACTACTTGTTATGAGAAAGGATGGATGGTTACACCAGTAGTGAAGGACTGAATTCTCTTGCCAAGATGGATTAAGTGTTATATATATATTTAATGCAGTTACAGAAAACATGGCTATATGCCATGAAATGTGTGCAAGATGCATTAATTTATGGAAAGAAAAGTATTCCCATCCTAACGATTATATTTTATTATATTTAGGCATTTACCAAACTGAGAAACATTTTGAGCTCAATTTATTCCTGCTCTGTGTCAAAAAGACATAGAACCCAGCTGCAGAAAATCCCCTGGAGGAAGTTTCAAAGGCATAAATTTAACTTTTTCTCTGCTGAGGTGCTTACAGGGCACCATCATAGCTATCAAAATAGTCAGTATTACTAGGAAGGAGAAACTCAGCGCTCAAGGCTGGATGCTACAGAAGCAGCAGTGATGCCATGGGAAGAACTTCTCCAAAGGTTTCCGTGAACACACAGATTTTTAAAGTTTTCTAACAAATCACCTGAGCCTCACCACCCTTGAATAACCCTTATCYTGTGTCCTGGGCGCTCTCACCCTGTGCATTCCCCCAAATGCTGAGCAGGAAAATAGGACAGCCAGAGCTGTACAGCCTTCCCTGGCAAGGACCTCCAGCTGAGAGAGGGGTGGCTTTTGCTTTTTGAGGAAAGAATAGCTTTCCATCTTCTCTTGAAAATGAATAAATAAATAAATCCACCAAAACACAGTATTCTCCACAAGTTGAACTTGCAGGATTTGGTCCATTGTCCCTCCGACAGAATTTCTAAATAGTACCCTGGATAGGTTAGCTGCAGTTACAGAGATGTTCCCTAATCTCCCCATCCAGATTGAACTTCCCCTGTAATGCAGTGATCTTCATATAGGGAAACCAGGGGAAGAGAGAGAGAGCAAAAAGAAAACTATCATCAATATTATTGGGCTATTTTGTAGCAAGAAGTTTTGCATAAGTTATAAACAGCACCAGAATATTTAAAGGTGCACAATTATAAAACAATGGCAAGCTAAAATAACTGGTTAAGCAACAGTAACAACCCTGGAATATTGTGGTTTACATTACAAATCTGATTTTAACAGCCAAACTTATAAAATGGTTTACGCTTTGCTGTTGTCAAGGGAGAAAAACTTGCCAAATTGTTCATTTTAAGTAAATAGAACATAGCCAATTAAGGAAAGCAATATTTAAACACATGCCTGTGATGATCAGAGCATAGTTTGCTTCTGATTTCACTACTGATTTTAACAGAAGAGTGCTCCATTTTCCCACAGCACTAAAATGACCCCACACATACTTCCACAAACTAGTAATCACACAGGACAAATAAAAGGACACTTTACTGGAAAATACACAGCCTGGTACAATAATCCATCACTTATGAAAAACAGAATTCACATTTTTTAATGGTAGCATTCTTGGAGTGATATATCATAGAATATAAAGATTAGCATTCAATTGATGGTTGGTGCTTTTTTAACATTATAGTGGAGGACTTTTTGTTCGAAATTGAGCAATCCTTGGCAGGGACAAGCTAAAATTCCAAGTCACTTGGCTGTACTATAAAAAGAACAACAAATGGATGTTTCTAATTCTGCATCTTAATGGTACTTTAAAACAGTGAAGTGAATTGTATTTAGTTTGGGGACTCTCTTGTTGCTTAGGGTCATTCTGTCCATAGCAATTCATATTTAGGTTTGCTTTTGCCTGACTTACAGTGAAACTTCCCCAGTGCAAATGATGCAGGAGTGAAAACATGCCTGAAGTCACTTAYGATGCCTGCCACATTTCCCATTCTGCGGGACTCTGAAGCGTTTTATGCTCACTTGAACTACACGCTTAGCTCTAAGTATACACCAGATTTGTTAAGATATTTGAACTGAACTGAAGTGAACGTGGTCATACTGTGAATGGTAGGATAGGGGATCTATGACTTGACAGCAGGGTAAAGATCCCTCTGTTTAGAAAGAGGCATTAACCCAGCTGGAAGTTTTATACCTGAAACAGCAATTATGGTGTTAAAACTACATCTAGAGGTAGGAATAATTATTGTCATGGATACTTTTKTATGTTCTATGTTGAACTGTATAGCGCATAGCTAAAAACAGCAGCAAAGCTCATTTTGACGAATTTCTTATTTTATTCTATTAAACATGTGTGAGTCACCAGAGGGAAACTCCAAGCCTCCCAGAAATTCAAGGGTTTAGATAGCATGTTCCAAAACCAAGCTTAGCCAGAAATATTCTTGTTGGGATCTCATTTAGAAATATTCCTTCTCTTGCCAAACCATTCTTCTCGCGATATTCCCCACATTAAAATGACTTTGCTATTATATTTGGAAATACAAAGAGGACCAAATGTTACTTCCAAGAGAAAAAAAAAAAAGTAGTTATAAAACTCAAAAACCACAATAAATATTTTTTGGAGTACCTTCCTTTTTAAATTTCAGGTTCTGGATTTGGCCACAAGAATCCTCCATGAAAGAGAGCTGGCAAACATCAGACAACATAAAAAAGCAGAAAGCAGTTCCATACAGAAGTAAAATAGGACACTTAAGGATCTAAGTAAAAAATAATAGGAAATAAATTCTACTGCTTGTTCTACTGTGTGTTCCCTGGCATAAACTGCGTAGGTGTGCCATTTGATTCATTGTACTGAATAAGCTCGTATCTTCAATTTCTGAAGATACTCACACTGACATATCCACATAAATGCCTCAAAACCAACACAGAACAGAAGGATAATTCCCCTCCCTTTGCACAGACTCTTCAATTAAGTATTTCTTATATCTCAGAAAGAGCTTCTGAGGCAGAAGAAGGAAACACATGCTTGCTCTTGTTGGGCCAGGGCCTTTTACAGTCCATGTGGAGGGGAACCCAACAGAGTCCAATATTATGCTAAATTTCTTCTGTTAGTGCAAGTGGCTGCACGGACACGTCAATCCAGCAGCAAAAACGTGACCTGAATACTGGCTGACTTTCACGTTTGGCTGGAAATAGAGTTGGACCCTCAGATCTAGAAAAGCATTTCTGATGACTTTGGTCACTTTATTAGGTCTCTGTTTATTCCACAGGTGGGAAAGGTATTAATGGACACATGAAAAAAATGGCAAGATCTTTTCCTCAGACAATTTGCTCTAGAATTAAGCTATATTAAATCACAACAGCTTATCACATGAGGGACGTGTAATACAGATTGGGTACAAAAAGAAAATAGTATAAACACATCAGTAGGCATAAAAGAAAGAACACATCTTTGGCCCTTAATGTTGGATAGCACTGTAATAACATCAGCTGAATTCAGAAGGATAACTGTAGACTAAATTCTCTGCAAAAAAAAAAAAATAAATTGCACCAAGAAAAAACTGACCTGTCTTTTTTTGGGCCTATATAAATCCTCTGAATACTTATTCAATGCCACAATTCTAGCCTTAATATTCCTAATAACATATAAAAACCAGGAGTATCACACAAAACCACAAAACAAAGTCTGTGCAAGAGCTTTTACACAAGAAGACAGGTGGAAGGAAAGAATTAATGCATTACCTCCAAATCACACAGTTCTGCAGGAATGGTACCATCAGAGTCAATGGAATTTTTGAGATGTACAGATGAAGAATTGCTTGCTGTAATTTAATGCACTAATTTGTATATATGGTGCAATGAGAGGAAACATATTATAATTTAAGCAGGATTAAGCAGCGGCTAACATATTTGCAAGGTGAAGTTACAAAAGCCTTTCTCCAGGGTTTTGGCATGGCCACAACTAAAAGAACCAGGCAAGGCTCTAACCTTTTCAGGGCAAGGATCAAGATTTTTATGTGATTACTTTCTGTGAATTTAGTCATGTACCTAGACCAGTATATTTCTAGCAGACTGTTTTTCCTGGGTGTGATGTTCTGGGCAGAGCCTGAACGATTCAGAAAGTAAAATGTTTTAATATGTTCTAAACAGCTCCATATTTTATTGGCAAGATTTTGTAACTCCATATAACATGATCTCACATTCCTTCCAATGACTTTTATTTCACTCTTAATTTAAAAAACATTTATACATAATCCCAAGGGTTTACCTATGATTAATTCCTGCCAGGTACAGTACATTTGAACACTTCTAACGGGTTGAAAGCATTGGTTTTTGAAGAACTATCCATTAATGACTTTCTGAACTGTGACAATGGATATTGACAATGCTTGTCAGACTAAAGCACTATTGATTGTCTCACATCATGTGTATAGCAAAACCAATTTCTTCCAAGTACCTCTTCCTAACTGAAATACATTATTATGGTGCCTATCTGTTTATTACAACACCCAAAATTATCGTACGTAATTCATTTGGATGGAAAGAGCTCATACAGAATGAAGAGCAGCAGTGGGAGTGGATAAGGCATTAAGAGATTCAAATAGCTTTATGTTAGTACCTTCTCTTCCATTAGCCTTGTTCTGCAGGAAAAAAACCACACCTAGTCTGGACCGTGCAAATTTTTTTTAATACCCTTGAGGACTTCAAAATTTGGGGATGTTCTTAGAAATGGAGATGACTTGTAGTATAACGATAACACCCATAAACTGAGATTTAATAATTCTTTTCCCAAGGAGTACTAAAAGTGACAAGCTTGACCATTCAAAATACAGAATACACTGATCAAAATCCTAGCTGCAACTTTCTTAAAATACATATGAACAGATCCATGGACTTAACTGTGATCTCAGATGTCTTAAACTAATAATTTTCTTAGAGTGCTTTACCGACTCATATCCAGAGTCCTCAGCAGCATCTTGCAGGACTGAATCAAAGCTGAGATGGCAAAAGGGGAGGTAGAAGTAGGTCTCTATGACTTTGGATAATGAAAGTGCCAGTCTAACAGCAGAACTATTACATATGTGTGAAGATATTAATTTAAAGGCATTAATTAATTAATTAATTTCAAGTAATGGGAATGCTTAATTGCTGAGTGTCTCATCCTCCTGAAGAAAAATATCTTAACATGCAGAGGCATATGATTATGCCTACATTCCAGGAGACACTGTAATTTAAGAATATATAATGACTCATGACTTTAAGTTTTATTGGATTTCACTGGAACGCAGAATTCAACATTTTTTCAGATTTTTTTGGCCGGCAGCGTATGTGAAAYTACTTCTAGTCTTTTAAGGAAGGAGCAGCATGCATTATCACCTGTATAAATGGTCAGTTTTTCAACCAGCACCAAAGTTTTGAGAGTGACAAAACCAAGTCCCTGCCTCCTTCCTTTCCTTTGTGATGCTCTGAGATGGAGTCAATAAAGTCTGCTCACTAAGGATAAAGAATTCACTTCACCTACTTTATTGAGCTAAAGACTTTTGTCAGTCATCCTATTTTATCCCTTAGTGAAATTCCTGGGCAGGTCTCATGAGTTATCCCCATACTATAATTACTATATCTTTTTTGCAAAAGAGTAAAATGAAAGACGGAAACATGTTCTGCTGAAAGGCATTACACAAATAATTGGTGGGGAAAATGCAGGAATCAGGCATTACCCCTAATCCCTAAGTTTACGATAAGCTTTAAAATTGCAGGTTTTATGACTACAGAGCATAGACCCAAGAACTGCAGCATCAGGTAACAAAATGGGTATCACTGGCCAGGAGATGCTGGGAAGATTTTCTTTGCATGGGCACCAAAGGACCTGAAGTCATTCAGGCTCATGGTCTTAAAACAGATATTTGCCACAGCAAGTGTATCTGCATTTACAAATGTTTATGAAGCAAGCTTAGAAATAAACAATAGGAAAAAGAAAACAGTGATTATATAGCACAAATAATTTTTCTGTAATATGACAGCCTAACAACTTAAGTGCTCAGTAGTGTCATTACACTTTGTGAAATTTGTGTGCATTAGCAGTAAAGATTCAATAAAATGACTATATAATTCATATTTTGCATCATGCTCTGATGCATACAAAATTTTTAAAAATTTTGTCCCCCACTAATAATAAATGGAAATAAATGAATAGTGTGTTAAATATCACTACATGCTTACATTGTGAAACAAACTGGCACTCCCCACACAGCTTTTCTTAATGGTATTTGTACCATAAATATTTAGAAAAGTAAAGCAATATTTCTGAGTATGTATTGGTTTTATAAAGGAAGATCATACCAAGCTAACCTGATATCTTTCTTTAATAAAATAAATGGGGTTTTTTAGAAAAGGAAAATGCAATAGACCAAATCTATCTGGACTTCAGTTGTGTATTTGATATGATGCCAAATGGGAAATTATTAGTTAAACTAGAGAAGATGGAGAGAACTAAACCAATAACTGTGAAGTGACTAAATAAGGTATTAAGATGAGCTTTGTTGAAAGGAGAACTACTGTATTGAAGGATAGTTACCAGTGCAAGTCCTTAAATATTCTTGGAACTGAGCTTTGTGTTTTCATTAATGACTTCAACAGAAAAAGCAGGAGCATTCAAAAAATACTTGTTGGTGACTCAAGGCTGGGAAGCGTCATCAGTTCAGACGAGAATCGGAGTATCAGACAAAACCTTAGTGACTTTGAGACTGGAAGCTGGAGAAACCAGATTAGACCTAAACCTACCCAATGCATGGTCAGAGAAGGATTAATACAAAACACTTCTCTCTTATGAGCGTGCAACCTTGGACACTCGTGTGTGTGAGATGGGAATTCATGCCAGGAAAAATGCAGGCAGCGGCCGTGAGAAGTACCAGGAGAGCGGGCTGCTGAGCTTTCGAAAGCAGACGGGGAGCTTGGCGTGTTTGGCCAGCTAGAAAATGGCTGAGAAARGCTGTGATTGTTCTCTACGAATTTGCTGGTGGGGGTGGGAGAAGGAGAAGGAGCAGGAGACGAGAAGAGGACAGCAGGGAGGGAGAAGAGCTGTTTAAACTGAAGAACAATGTTGGCACAAGAATAAATGAGTATAAACTGGCCATAATACGAAGTTCTAAAACACCCTTTCAAAGAAGTCATGGTGGCAAATAAAACTAAAAGAATTTAAGATGAAGCTTAATAAATTTATGAAAGGGGACACAGAACACAGTACCTTGTGACAGGAGGGACTGGACTAGATCACCCAGGACACGCCAAGCCTTTCTTTCCATAATTTTTTTGGTATTGTCACAATATTAGAAATGCTATTATACACACTTAACTTGAATATAAAAACCACAATGCCAGAAATCAATGAGTTTGTTTTATTCATACAGTATGACCAGTTTAGGTTCATCTAATGTAAAACATGTGGGACTTGGATGAAATCTGCTGCAGTACACAAAGTCAGACTATTCAGGCTCTAGGAAGAGAGAGTACAGCGTGCTTGGGAAGGGGAAACTGGTCTCTCCGAGTCCGCGTCAGGAATTAGGACTCTTGACACAGTCTCTTTGCAAAAAACTGCAGTCTTTTATCCCGCTTGCACTGCGGAGGGCAGTTTTGTATGAGCTCAGACCACTGAGGACTCATCTGATCTCGAGCTTCCTTCGGTAGGCGCTTTCTGTAAATCTGCAGGTAGAGTGACCTAACTACAGGTGAATGCGGACAAAAGTCAGGAGTGTGATGGAAATGCTTTTTGCATTTGTTGTATTTCTCTCCTTTAGAGAGGGTTGCTAAAATTCCCAGGAAAATAACTTGGATGGTCTAACACATAGGAGTTGAAGAGTGGCCCTGCCCTTCATTACCTGGGTGACTCAGTGCTGCCCCTTCCAGTGTTTTCAGCCACACAGTCTCATCCCACTCACATAAAATACCATAGTTATAAAGGAAAAAAAAGGCAATATTTGAATTAATGACTTTTGAAGTTGATATATAGAATATAAAAAGAAAACAAATGTGTAAGTAAAAGTTGAGGGAGACAGAGCAAGGAACTGAAGCCTATTTCCAGATTGAGTTGAACAAGTCATTTACAACAAGTAACGCATTCAGGGTTTTTTAGAATATGGAGTTCTGTTTGTTTTCTTCTGTTGTGGAATATATGTCAATAACTTTCAAGTCTTTAAGCTTACCTCCTGACTGAGTTAGTCTAAAAAAAAACCTTTTCAACCTTTTGCAAATAATATGAATAGTCATCATTTACATTAAATTGCTCAGACAAAAGGACAAGAAAATTATACGGTTCCTTTTTCTACCAGGAGCACCAGATAGACTGTTATGCCAAAAGAAAACTGTTCTGAGTGGCTGGGTACTGCTGGCCATGTGTGCACTTTTAACTTCAAAACCTACATATAATTCCGCCTTATGCTTTGGAAAACAAACTAATTCTCTGTAAAGAACAAGGGAGACTTGGCATTGCTGTATTTATATCACCCTTGTTAAGAGTCATGCAAATGATTCATATATTTAAATTTAGACATGCACTTGGATACCTTGTTGAATCTTCTATTCAGATCCAATCTTACGGGACCTTTCCAGAAAGAATATCATACCAAAGAATTTTCTTTTTATTGAGACTCTTATCAATTATATTTTGTACTTCTAAATTTAAAAAGTAAATTATTTTAAAATTTAATTATATTTTCATTGCACTCAGCCTCCAATTATAGTCATAACCTTATATTTTTTGACCCATGATGAACGTCCAATGCTTCTCATACAATAAAGGATAGAATTAATTCATAGTGCATAAGTTATGAAAACCCACATGTTAACATTGTTTATTTCCAATGAGAATCAGTAGTGACATTCATCTGTATATTTATTGTTTCAAACCACAAGTTCCAGTATATTTTTCTCTTTTAATACAGTAAGTTTAGTACTTTCCAGTGAATGTAGAGATGATATTTTATGAAGGAGAAAGGCACGCCCATTATCTTTAAAGTAATCAAAAAATATCTAGCCAAAGATCTGAAAATCAATTGCTGTACTCTGTTTATATGTCGACTCTATCAAATTATCTCTACCTCAATTAAATCATTAGAGTAAGTATAACTGAACAAAAGATCACCCATGAGCTCATTTTTAAAAATAATAAGTCGACAGATTTAAGAATCCTTTTTACTTCTTACCTTAAGTGAAAGTTCTGGTAACAATCTCCAACATCTATGTTCACATAAATTTAAAACTTAGACAAAGTGACCTTTACTGCCATCAACTTCATTTTATGTTTCTATATAAATGATTTCTATTTGTTAAAACACAATTGATTTTCAAACTTTTCAGCAGTTACAGCTCTTTGCTTACAAGGTAGTGTCAGAGTTGCACTGCGAGGATGCAGGAAAGACTTCCGCTAAAGGTGCTTTAGGATCTGCATAAAATAAACATAAAAACATGAAGCAGATCAAATGGAGGCTATAGCTGTTGTGTGAGCCTACCCTCCGGAGGCTGTCAGTGAGAGAAGGTGCCTTGTGAGATATGCCATGGGTCAGCCTCTTTCTTGGCCTGAGACTGTAATTACAGGAGGAAAAGGAAAGCCCAGAATGAAGCTGCGGGTGTATTTAGCCACGTGTTATGTTATAATAGTTTATGTTGTAAATTTGACTACTTACCTGAAAGCTCTGATTCCAGTGTGTTTCTTAAGTAAGGTGTGGGGGTTTTTAGCATTGACTTTATCAGAACTTGGTCTTCTAATAAAGATCAGGTCATACAGTTCAGTTGTGTAACAGCAGATAGAAACTATACGTTGCCCTCTCTCTCCCTGATGYTACCAAGCACAGTTTTGGCCAAGGTGCAAGGTGGTCTGGGAACATCTCTTCTGGCTTTCTGCAGCACCCACTCACTCTCCCTACAATCTGGTGGTGGCTCCTTCTCATCACAGAGGCAGCATGAGGGCAAGATCTGGGTTGGTACAGTTAAGACATGAGTCCAAAGAGGACACACAGATGTGGTTAGCTGAAGGCATGAGTAACTGAGACCCCAGAAATGAGCATGTCTTACACTGTTAGTGCAATGAATTTGCTGCAGCAGGTAGCTGGGACCCCAAGTCTGCCTGGCCCTTGCGTRGGGGCTTAGAGGGGGAGACCTCCAGAGACACTGCAGGGCATGCAGTGACATTTAGTACTTCATCCAGTCTCCAGAACAGCTGCACTGGAACAAGCTGCCTGAGCAGGCAAGTAGTTACTATATATAGTAATTATTTCCCTATACTATATATAGAGGAAAAATGAAGAACCAGGGAACTACAGGCCAGTCAGTCTCACCTCTGTGCCTGGGAAGATCATGGAACAGATCCTCCTGGAAGCTATGCTAAGGCACATGGAGGACAGGGAGGTGATTCGAGACAGCCAGCATGGCTTCACCAAGGGCAAGTCCTGCCTGACCAACCTAGTGGCCTGCTATGATGGAGTGATTACATCAGTGGACATGGGAGGAGCTACAGATGTCGTCTATCTGGACCTCTGTGAGGCCTTTGACACRGTCCCCCACAACATCCTTCTCTCTAAACTGGAAAAGTATGGATTTGATGGGTGGACTGTTCGGTGGGTGAGGAATTGGTTAGATGGTCGCATCCAGAGGGTAGTGGTCAATGGCTCAATGCCCAGATGGAGGTCGGTGACGAGTGGCATCCYGCAGGGGTGCGTATTGGGACCGGTACTGTTTAATATCTTCATCAATGACATAGACAGTATGCAAACAGCAAGTTTGCAGACGACACCAAGCTGAGTGGTGCGGTGGACACGCCTGAGGGACAGGAAGCCATCCAGAGGGACCTGGACAAGCTRGAGAAGTGGGCCCGTGTGAACCTCGTGAGGTTCAACAAGGCCAAGTGCAAGGTCCTTCACCTGGGTCAGGGCAACCCCTGTATCAATACAGGCTGGGCGATGAAGGGATTGAGAGCMGTCCTGCCAAGAAGGACTTGGGGGTACTGGGGGATGAAAAGCTGGACATGAGCTGGCAATGTGCACTCACAGCCCAGAAGGCCAACCATATCCTGGGCTGCATCAAAAGCAGCGTGGCCAGCAGGTCAAGGGAGGTGATTCTGCCCCTCTACTCTGCTGTGGTGAGACCCCACCTGCAGTACTGCGTCCAGCTCTGGAGCCCTCAGCACAAGAAAGACAGGGACCTGTTGGAGCGGGTCCAGAGGAGGGCCACAAAAATGATCAGGGGGATGGAACCCCTCTCCTATGAAGAAAGGCTGAGAGAGTTGGGGTTGTTCAGCCTGGAGAAGAGAAGGCTTCAGGGAGACCTGATTGCAGCCTTTCAGTACTTAAAGGGGGCTTGTAAGAAAGATGGGGACAGACTTTTTAGCAGGGTCTGTTGCGACAGGACAAGAGGGAATGGTTTATAAACTAAAAGAGGGTAGATTTAGACTAGAGATAAGGAAGAAATCTTTTACAATGAAGGTGGTGAAACCCTGGCACAGGTTGCCCAGAGAGGTGGTGGATGCCCCATCCCTGGAGACATTCAAGGTTGGGTTGGACGGGGCTCTGAGCAACCTGATCTGGTTGAAGATGTCCCTGTCCACAGCAGGGGGGTTGGACTAGATGACCTTTAAAAGATCCCTTCCAACCCAAACTATTGTATGATTCTATGATATATCACGATGTTTTCCTGAAATAAAATCAGGCCAGTCATCACAACAACTTTGAGACACTTCAATCAGCTACATGTGGGGTTTGCATGGGTGCACTGACCCTATATTTGACCAGCGATGGTTAAAACTCAGACAAAATGTTAAAAAGATACAGTAGAAGACTGTTTTAGCTTTAAAATTAATGTTCCAGCTGACAAACTGCACAGGGACTTAACCTACTTTAGAACATATTTAATAGCATAATTTAGTCTCTAAAAAGAAAAGCAAAATAACTAATGATGGACAAATTTAGAGGTCGAATCTAGTTCAGATAAACATTCAAAAGTTCAGATGTTTAACCAAACCTTATCTTGTCCATGAAAAGCCTCAACCAAAGAGCTCTATCAAATATAAGCAAAGCACAGAAGATTGTGGAAACTTTTCCTTACAGAAGGAAAACTATTATCAGGAACCAGCACCTTATTGCAGCGCTCACGTGTTAAGCAGTTAAGCATCAAAGCAAAAGCAAAACATTTTCAGAAGTAATAATATTTGGATGAAATCCAGTACAGAGAAAAGAAAATAATATTAAGGGGAAAGATAATACAAACGCAATTAGACTATCAACCAATAAAACTTAATCTATGCTTGATAGTTGAAACCTTCCAAGCTTAGAGAGAATAAGGAAACTGGAGATCAGAGGACTCTGCCTTTTGAAGTCGTGCTGTCCAGATCCTGGGGACCATTATCTCGCTGAGTATTTTAAAGACATTATGAATATTCTGTCACAGAATTAGAAAGCTTTATTATTATGAATGACCTGTAACTTGAGCAGGGACAGTTACAGATGAATTCCAAGTAAACAATTGTTTGGAAAAGGTGAATTCTGCTAACTTAGTTTTCTGGACTAAAACCTGCAAAATAAAAGATGTGTTTTCAAAGAACATTTTCATTGTGGGTTATTAATAACAGAAAGTATAACTCTAATGGATCCTCTCCATCCTCACATTCACCGATTACAAATGATTTTTAAAAAAAGTATACCAGATGAGATGAGACCACTGCTGTGTCTTACCTGGCACTGTTTCTCATGCAGCAGAAAATATCTGCTACAGTATCCCGGAGGAAAGCAAAATTCAGACAAACGATGCAGCAAACCAATGGTGCTTCAGGATCCTTTCAATTTCTTTCCCTTTCCCCGTGTCACCACCTTGACTCCTCTCTTCTTAAGCCTGTCCCTCACCTTTTCTTCTACCTCCATCCCTCAAGCCACTTGGGCAATTAACAGAAAAATTTACTTTTCTCATTATTGAACACCAAATTCAAACTATCAGATGCCCCAAATCTGAAACCTAGCAAAAGATTTTTTAAGCAAGACTTAAACTTTCAGTTCAGAAATGAGTAATGTGTAACTTACATTAAGAGCAAAGTTGCAACGATAAATCAAGTACCCCACTGTTTGTAATTGTGCCTTAATATCAGCACTACCCTTGATCCATCATACTCAATGATCTTTAGATAACATTGTATAACAATTCAGGTATTACAGTATTTTCATAATTTCTCCCTTAATTTTTAGTGCTATCTTTTGGTTTTCATTTAAACACGTCAACTGAAATACCTTCATATAAAGAAAGGAAGGTAGGAGCATTACAGCGCCCTAAAATAATCATCTTTAATTTTACATAGACAAGAAAGATTCTGTAGGTATGTTTTCACACAAAAATATATACAAAGCTTATTTTTGCAGGAACAGAACTTCTTAACTTCTTGGAAACCATAGCAATGAAACAAAGATTTTGATTTCAGTGAATGTACAGCTCAGATAGAAGACAGTCAAAGAGTGATCTTGAGATCATCACCTGCACTACTTAATTTTTAGTCAACTTTCTGGTCCTTCCAAGCTATCTCTTCCCAAGGGAAAACCTGGGTGCTGTTTAGGAGCCATTTTACTCCAGAGACTCCTCCCAAAAGGTATTATGGCCAAGACAGCACCAAGTTTCTTTGCCTGTGCTTTACTCTGCCCTTTAACTCTTATCCCAGGAGGCACTTTACCTGCCAGTATAATATTCCATGTCTACGTATCAGACACATTCACCACAATGTTTTAAAAGCACCAGGCTGGTGGGATGCATATAACCATCAGTTTATATCAGACATACACACACACATTAGCAACACCAGGCATCACAAGGTGACCAAGGAAGATCTGAGAAAAAGCTTTATCTGATTAGGACACAGCCAGCCTGTCCTAGAAAGAGTGAGAATGGAGCGATGTGGACGCAAGCCACATGTTCCTGCACCTTGAATGAAGTCTTTTATTACAGATACCCACTGAGCTAAAGGTTAACTTGCTCTGATTTATATTTTTGTACCTCAAAGCCTGAGAAATCGCAACTGATCAAATCTGCATCTGGCTGCTCTCCTTTTCTGACCTGCCTACGTCTGGCTACCTTCCCTTAGGCTCTGGGTCCTTGGACTTCTTTAGCAAAAGTGATTATAAAACATACTATCACTATGTGATTGCAACATATATGAACTATAAAGCTTTACATGCAGAGACATACTCTCTCTAGCAGGGCTTCACACCTGCATGGTTTTTAAACTATTTCGGTGTTCTGGACAAGATGTCTTCATGAATTTCATGATGATAAGACCTTTTCTCTCCAAGGTTGTGGTTTTGGTTTTTTTTTTTTTTTTTTTAAATGTATTAGCACTGGAGTATTTTAAATTGTTTTAATTTCATTTATTTTAAATGTGCTGTTTGAAAAGTGTTGCTCAGTTTTACAAGAATGTTACTTTTCCATATAAATTGAACACCTTAAAAATTAATTACAAAAACTGTTATCACATGTAGGAACACATTTTGTATGCTATCAAAAGGCTTAAGGCAGGCTTACTCTGGTTTTCATGGAGAATGCATTGGTTGTAAAAGATTAAAGGACAGCAGGATCTACATGTTCTGGTTGTTTACTTTTTATCTCTAAAAAAGTGGCCATGAAACAGACAAATACAGTCCCTAGGCTGTATCAGATGAGCCATTTCCATAGGGAAGAGTGAATTCCACTTTACWTGGCTGTGGGAAGACCTTGCCTTGAATACCCATGTGCAAGAAATACGGACTGAAACCGGGGCAGATTCAGAAAARGGATATTTGAGATGATCAGGAAAAAGAGCAGCAGCCTATCATAGGGAAGATGACTACAAATCTTGGCTGGCTTAGTCTACCAAACCAAGAAGGAGAAGGAATACGACTGCTGTCTGTAACTCTATTTGGGGTGGTACACCTGAGACGGAAAGGAACTGCTGAAAATAAAGAGCTAGCTAAATGCTGACACAAGAACACATTCTTACCACAAGTCCATTTAGGCTGAAAATTAGAATGCTTTCAGCTTGAAAGCTGAAGTTTTGGAACATTCTTCCAGCATGAGCTGAGGGGCAAAAGCATTACTACTGAATTTCATTAATTATGAAAGGAATCAAATGAGGTAGTTGTTTTCAAGAACTGGGGAATTGATTCAATGCTACAAAAAGTCTGTCTGAGGCAGATAATGCTATGTTACACTTTTCAATAACAGTAACGCAAGTGAATTCCTCTTGGGTGAATCCTGGGCACAGTTAAGACAATGGCCAATGGAATTAATTAAATGGAGCCAAATATCCTCAGTGGCGAGGCGAGCTGCTCATATGTCATAGCGTTCTCTTCAGCATCAATATTTAAAGCCAGCTAGTTGGAACCTTTTACTTAATTGAGAAACAATACAGCATTTAACCCTTTAGTGGTGTTGCACCCTTTGGCTTTCAGAGGCACGATCTGTTTATCTGGCACGGCAGCGGGCAGCTGGGGGAGCAAATAGGAGATCCTACAAACCACATTCCTTTCTAAAGCATTAATACGCCCTGTCCAGGAGACAGTACCATGCTTTCATCCATTAAGTTAGTCTTTAAATATTTGGGATTGGAGGTCATAATTTAAATTAAATGTATCCTCCAACCTGGAAGGTACAAACATTTAAATTATTTCACCATGGGGAAAAAGGTGAGTCTGGGCAGTAGGTATTCCTATCTAAAGCCTGATTTACAGTCTCTCTAATTGAGCTTAATTTAGACTTTTATAACCTAAAAACCTCCTTATTTCTGTCACATTCCTCCCAAAGTACCAGGAGGATTGCATCTGGATTAGTTACAAATAGTAGCGAAACCTCAGAATACAGTATAGTGTAAGAATCATTTTTTCTGGCTATAAACTTGCAATTGGGGTAGTCATTTCAATAATTACCATAAGAGGCTTCAGAATTAGGTTCACAGGAGTGATGGAAAGCTGGGCTGGCTCTTCTTTCCCAAAGAACAAAGCTCAGCAAGTCCTTCTCACTTGCTCTAATTCTGACCTCTCTCCAAAGGCAGCAGTCTAAAATATTTCCCGTTGCAGTGAAAATGCCTGCATCTATTTAGGTGTTATCAGTTGTCAGCCTATATTCTTTCCCTGTGGAGGCAAAATATGGAGATGTGCAGAAATGGAGATATACTGACGATGCAGGTGATGGAGGGTCAAGCAGATGTAACTGTCTGCATTGTCTATTGCTTTAAACGATAAAAATCATGACATTTTGCACAATATACATCAAACTTTACTCTTACTTCCTAATGTAAACAAAGATCTACTTAGTAAGGAATTCAGAGACTGCACCAGTGCAAGACATGTTGGATAGTTGGGCCTAAAAGTGATAAGAGTCAGAGTAACTATCTTTTCCTCATATCACAGGAGTCGACCTCACTTTTAGTACATGGAAGGGGCACAACTGCTCGACTCCAGTAATACCTAAAATGCTCATGATTTCTTTGTGATTGCTTTTTCTGAAGCAAGTGTGTGTTTGAAACAACCGCTACACATTTTTCCAAAATGCAGTTTCCTTAAACACTGTGTCAGTATGTGTAGTTCGGTAGGAAAAAACTTAAAGTATTCGTGACTATCCAGTCTCTACTTGCCTCCATATCAAATTTATCTTGAGTGCACATGTAGGAGTTTATTTTGTTAAGAAAAATATACGGTGTCTCTCTCTTCTTTGGAACAAAGAAGAAATATGGATTTGTAACCCTTTTTTTTTCTTTAAACTTAAGTCCTTCAATAGTGTTTTGTACAAACCTGAAGAGATTTTAAGACAGACATTTTGTATTATAACATTCCTATGGGTCGTATGTATGATCGTCTTTACTAAAGCTCCTTTCAGTCCCAGTTGAATAAATATGCATTTTATTTCACTAATCTTGAAACAACAGGAACAAAGTTTACCCAGGTCTTTTATACCTCAGAGAACAAAACAAATACTACGAATCTTTAGAGAGAAAGGATATACAAAAGGGCTTGAGGTGAATGTTTCAAAGCAAATACTCTTTAAACGATGTGCAAATTATTTCAGCACTTGAACATGATTTATGAAAGGGGATTAGTCCACTGAAACAAGAACCCAGTTTAAACTGTTGGGTTTCAAAGTCAAAGATGAGAAGCGTTTGCTGGAAAAGGCAGAAGAAACCGGATAGTAATCTATAGCGAGGATTTCTGATTGATTTTCTTTAACTAACTCAATCTTACATTAGCTATCACTGTCATTCATACTTAACTGTGGTGGGCAGTATAAAATACCTTCTTTTATGACATAATTCTCCATAAAAATGAAGTATGCAATAGTGATAATTAAGTAATAATGAGGTAATTAATAACTCAGTGACTTGCACTCTATTTACTAGTATGCCCCATAAATGAGCACAAGGAATATGAAACAATTAAAGATTATCCAAGCTCAAACAGATAACTTTTCCAGAGAGTTGTGTGTCAGTGAGCAGACCAATGAGTCACAGGTCACATCTATAATAATACATTATATTATATTGTAATATTCCCACATACTCTTCACATAATGGGTAAGAGCTACTCTTAAGTACTATAAAAATGATCACTTTTATGTAATTGTAAAGATTAATAAGTGAGCTAACTTCTCATGGTTCTATAATGACCCTGCTGTTCTAGTAGGTAAAGGAAAATTTAATGATCCTGCTCAGATATGATTAATATCTAACTTTTTCCTGACTAAAAATCTGGACTTGGTTCAATAAAAATGAATTAAGTGAACATGCACTGATTTCCCTGCCAAACGTTTATATGGAAGTTGGTTATGCCCAATTTAAAAATATGCTTTTTCAACCCAAATAGTAAACTCTGGAAGGATTTTGGAAAGTGAAGTAGAAATAAAACAAAGAATTAAGGAAACATTATATTATAATTGATGGAAATAGGATATGCAAATTCAGGAAAAATCCATTTTTTTTGAGAACTAGTCACAGCCAGTTGTGATTTTGGGTGCAACATAATCTCCTATTATCAGTGGAAGTGACACAATTTGTTTCTGAATTTGGCAAGTTTTGCTTCCAAAATGCCAATATTATTACTTCTTTGTTGCTGAATCAGTATTTTCCTAAGCTTTAAGAAAAGAGCATACCTATAGTAAATGTTGCAGAGAGACATGAGATTAAAAATATGTCAAAAAATAAGTTCAGTCCTCATAGTATGAATATGAATGCTCCCACCCTCCATAAACAGCATGTTGCATTTTCTTTTTGTGGGCTTTTTTCAGTGTCTGAAGCTGACTGCATTCCTGTTGATGCAATAAAAATAAATGCCACAAACATACAAGCTGCAGAGTGATAAAATTAACATTGCAGTAGGAAGCTGCATATTTGCATATAGTTTTCATTTTGCTTTCTGTTTTAATTGTTGTCATCGGTAATGCTGTGCTAATATACATTACTGCTTTATATTTCTTGGTTTTATTAAAAGTAATAAAACTGACCTATACATAATGCTAACATTGTAATGTAATAGTACTCCCCAAATAGCATCCATTTGGCTTTGAACTTCACATCCAACTCAAATAAATGGTCTGGGAAGAGAAAAGAATTTAGATCTCATCAGAGCTAACAAAGAAATGGAGTGATTTCCCACTTCTGCCGCTATAATTAGCCCCCTTATCACAGAGGTAACCCTATGTGGGTGAAGGACTCCGTTAGCTACCGCAGAATCCAGCCCTCCGACAAGTTTGGCTGAGCCAGTAAAACCTCTCACTCCATCCCAAGTTATTGTCTCCCAACCTACCGACCTCTTCGCGTGTTAGAAAGGAAGAGAGAAAAATCACGCAGGCTCCCCTCTCAGCACTGCCTGTAACGAGGTGGCCTTTTTCTAGGAACGCTAAATGATGTTTTCAACAAAATAAGTTTCTGGCTTTTTTTCCTCCTCTATTACGCAGCTGAAGCCATGCAAATACATGTGTTTGTGCCCTGGTAACCATCCCTTCCCTCTGCAGAGAAACAATAGCCTCAGCAAGGCAGTGTTTGCCACAGAAATATCCAGTCGTGTGCGGGGACAAACTTTAAACCCTCGAGCGAGCCCTCAGAAGAAGCTTTAGCCAGGGAAGGAGCAAACACCATGCAGAGCCAGAAAAGGTTAAAGCTCCACTGACTTCTCCAGTTCTTCCATCACGTCCACTGAGAGACCAAAATGGGGTTTTGCTGCTGTTTCCCCCCCACACACACGTTGCACAGTCTTAATTAGCTAACAAACTGCATTCAGAAATGATTCTGGATGTTTTAGGAATTACTTAGGAATATTTACATGCCATGCTTTGAGTTTCAAAATTCAGCCTTCTAAAGTAAAGAAAAGTGAAGGAAACGAGAAACGTAACTTTGGGCAATTTTAAAGCACACACACAGTCCTTGGTTAAATACTAGGGACGGAGTGGCCTGAATTAAATTTTGTCTTTTAAGAAACCAAAGCAGATTTCAGAGCCCTGATTTGTAGCAAATACCTCTGAAGGCAAATAAAAATTATCCCAAGGTTATTATTTTTTTCTTGATTAAAAAGATGCTAGGAGGCACATTCCTGGACACTGCCCTGCAGCCATTCCCCGGGGAAGTGTGCGAGGGCTGTGGCATCCCAGAGCAATGCATCACCTTTTGGGACTAAAAAGACCCATCGCTCCCTGTTGAAAGTGCAAGAGGAATTTAGGTAAGGAAAATATCATTATTTGAGTTGGCCGGTGGCCAGGGTGCCAGGGCTAAGACCCCGATCCTAACGAAGAGTGGAAAGGAATCCCAAGCCTGCTGTTTAATATGCATGACATGTCGGCTTTGCTGTCAACTTTTCCTTCCACCCCCTGCTTTTGTCCGCTTTTTCCACCTGTTGCAACTTGTCCTTTATGCAGGCTGAGAGCTGGAATTGTCTTACTTCGGTGTCGCATTGTGTCTGGCACAATGACGCCCCGATCCCCGACTACTCTTATTGAGACACTAAAGTGATCGTGAATAGCGATAATACTGCACAGCCCATCAAGACTTTCCTTTTCACATATATATATATATGTTTATATTTTTTTTTCTTTAAATCTTGATGCTCTAGTTGTGGCTCCCCAAGCTAGAATTCAAATATGGAGGAGATTTTCCAGGATCCGTTGTCGCAGGGCTGCATGACTAACCACCGGGTTTTAAGTAAAGTGTTCTTGAAGATAAGAAAAATATGCGAGTAGAAACAATAAAAATAATGCGATTCAATCTTATCAATTCAGGCAGTTCCAGCTTTTATGTGGCAAACAAGGAGATCAAATTGCATTTATCTAATATCACAGATTTTTTAAATGTCTAAAATATTTAATTATTTTGCTTTGGCAACCTAAAGCTGAGGAACAGATTACTGTTCCCACTACATAAGGAAATAACTGACAACAATTAGTATTTATTCTTGTTGCTTTTGTAATAAAAATAGAATTCCATCACTTTCAAGGAAACCTAAAATATTAATAAGAATGTGATGAACTGAGTAAATGTGACGCCATAAGGAAATGATGGAGAACAGGTTGGAAATATAGTGCTTTGGGAATGGATTGCATTATCAAGCTTGTGATTGTGCATTTTGACAAGAGCAGCCCTCAGATTGATACGGTAGCCAAAGGGCACTCTTCCTACTGCGAAGCCGTTTGTTTCCATCCGGAAAAGGGGGAGTAGAAGGGGAATTGATCCCCTCTGACAATCGATAGCGACTCCAGCCCAGGCTCTTCCACAAGAGGTCACTCCTGAGTGACAAAATTCCCAGATGACGGCCAAAATGCAAACCACAAAGCGACCATGGACAGAAAAAGAAACGCTGAGCTTAGTGGAGAGCGTGGAGTTGGTTTCGTTGCCCACAACATGACTGTCCTGACAGCTCCTGTAGTCCATACACACAGTAAGGTCTCTTGGTTTTTGGAGAGCTGAACAATTTCTGGGAACCTTGCAATGCACAAATCCTTTCCCTACCTCCCATGAACCACAACAGCATCTCTACTTTCAGTCTAACCCAGGTGCCTGGTTTCATGTGGTATAAAATTAACGTGGCAGACCACCTACCAGCAGACCCAATTATAATTGGTACTAATTAGGAGGTTTTTTGGCAACCTTAGGAGAAAAAACTAAAAACCTACAGTCTGAATGATAACGGAATTACTTGGAAATGAAGACGTCTGCCACTAATTTTAAAAATTATCGGTTCAGAACAACACTTATTTGCATAAAAAGGAGTGGTGCTGCAAGGCAGTTTCCTTGCACCTAATGTATACATCTTCTAATGGGGGAGGTTGCTAGGGTGAAAAACGTGTTCTTTCTGACCCAGCATTAGCTGCATAAATTAAATCAGTGAAATAGTTGGGATCATAAAATAAAGAGTAATCTCTTTCCATGTATTTCAGAACAGGATCACGGTTTTACATATTTTGGTAACGTTCCCCAAGGCCATCCTTGGTTTCTTCTTAGCTCAGGAAAACTTCAATTAGAACATGAGTTGAATCCAAACTGGATGAGAAGCCACTGAAAAACTGCGTGACCAAGAGGACGGACACTCAGTGAACTTTGGAAATCGAGCCTGGCAGTTTGAGCCCAATTTTTAATGAAATCAGTGTCTACAGCTCAAAAAGCATAACAGAGAATTACCATTTTCCCTTGTAGTGTAAGCAGAAGCAATTAGGATTAAACATAAAAACCAAATTCCTGCTACTAAGTCTCTAGGGGCAGTCTCCCCAGTTTTAAATTAAAGAGTAAATTACTGGAATACTTTGGTTAGAATATACCTGTCCTTTATATGCTTGTGCTGCCAAAAAACCCTAATGATACAGCAGTACCAAGTCTAAARCTGGACATTTTTTGCAGCCCTTAAAATGTAGAGAATCTGAACTGTCTGAATATTTCATTAAAGATTACTGGGGGGGTGGCCTGCTAACACATCAGTTGCTCGTCTTCCGTGTTAAACTGGAGGAGTGTTAAGCCATCTTTAAAAAATCTCCTTTGTTTGGATTTGGCATTGGCAGCAGTCAATAATGTAAGAGCACTATAAAATTATAAAATTGTTAAACTTTGTAAGAACTTTATAAACACACTTGCAGATATTGCACATCTCTTCTCTGTGCTCTGCAGTCAAACTGGACAATGAAACGACCACCTGTTAACTGCTAACAATGTGTCATTACCAGTTCTCATGCCTTTTTAAAGCAATTTTGGCTCTAGCTGCCGATAATTCTGGCTACGATACTTGTGTGAACATTAAGGGCACAGAAAGCCAAAGGCAGAAAACTGACAATACAGTTTGTGCTTAGACTACTAATAAGTAAGTGAATAATATGATTTTTCTAATTCCACATAATTGCTTGATCTCAAGGGGCCAAAAAAAAGTTCTGAATACATATTTTAGAAGCAATCCAATCTACAGTATTTAAATGCAAGCTTCGATTCAGTGAGATTTCACAGCAGATATTTTCACATTTTTTAATAGTTTAGCCTTTAACTAAACGGGGGTTATTCAGGATTCTCTAAGGTTTGAAAAGAAACGTAGACTAAGTCTCTGTCACTGCTCATATTCACTTTTTCTGTTTTGTCTGACAAATTATCATTTAAAGAGATGTGAGAAGTCTAAATAAATAAATAAAAATTCCCCGAGTGCTGAGACAGTTTATGGGCATTTTGCTATTAGCTACAATAAATAAGAGCAGAATCAGGCCCTCAAAACTTACCATGCTCTCAGTCTTATTTTTCTTCCTCTGAGAAATGCAACGTAACACAGAGTACAAAGATATTGGGGCAATTTTTCACAAGCTACGTTCAGGCTACTTTATATTTTATAACAGAAAGAAAAACCTTAAAGAAAACCAAATCTCCAAGATAATAGGAAAACAACAACAACAAAAAGCTTTGGTCTGCAAAAAGAGACTATTTAATGAATCTCTGTATTTGTGTGTGTGTACGCGCGCACGCACGTGTGCATATATTTATGATCGTGTGGATAATTATCATTAAAAATAGCTATGTTGGGTCTTTTTAATGCAACTCTTTTCTTAACAGCTAAGGCTTTGATCCTGCACTGAAATGCGTGCAGGCAAATTCCTACACAGCACTYTGGTACCTATAGGTATCTCGTACCAGCATGCGAGTCTAAAGCTGTCACGGCGCTTACATTAGGAGCAGTATGTGAATCTCCTGCCAAACAAAGAAGAAAAACAAAAATTCAAGGGAGAGGGTGAAATTAAAAAAAATGCTGAGTGAGTGATTCATGGTCAGCACCAGCTCCTGCCTCTACTGCTCACAATGTCATGAGCATCTCGGCACAAACTGGAAAAGGAAAGTCTCAGTGGAATAGAGCACATCCCTGCTAGTTTCAGATCACTTTCTTTTCTAATCATACTGACAAAAATCAACCTCGATCACCRGAATTTACCTTCGATAAAATTATAGATATACCACTGATTGTCAGCTACAGAGGATATGTCAGGTCTTTCAGCAATTCAGTGTATAAATATAMAACAGACAAAATTACTCTGGCAATTTGAGGTATTTTACTAAAATGGAAACAAAGCAACTACAACAGACCATTAGCATAGTACTCATGTTGCTTATTTTTAAAAATAAATGGCTTGAATAAATGTCTTTGCTGCTAAACAAATTTATTTTGCTTAGGAGAGAATGTCACCCTTTAAAAGTGTGGAGCTAGTAACTGTCTTTACTTAAATGCAAGTTATGTATATCAGCACAGAACACATTCAGCTTTAAAATTCTCAGTGATCTCCCTTACATTCTGTATGTAATAAAAATTATCTTACCCTGTAATGGGACAGTTATTTAAAAAGGAAAGAAAAAAAAAAAAAATCAGAAAAGAAAAAAGCCTTACTTAAAGATTTTCTGTGTTCAGGCTTTGGATCTTTGGATTCAGTGTCTAAGCTATTCAGTAATTCGATGCTGGAGGATCTTCTGAGTTTGAACTCCAAATTTCTCGATGTACAACTCCGTTCTTTTGGCTGGGAAAAGAATATATATATATATATATATACACACATATGTGTATGCTTTTAATAAAATTATTATTTGTAAGAGTGAAGCAAGAGATTACAGAACGCCAGTACAGAATCAGAAGCTAACAGACACACACAGAGCAAGTGATGCAGTGAGTATATAATTTAAGGAAAGTGTAATGCAAAATTTGTCATATGGCAGAGCTTTTATGGCCCTGACAGACTGATCTTAATTTCTGAGGTAAATTCCCATTTAAGTGAGGAAAACAAAAGGCCTACTTCTTTAAGCTTTAGAGACCAAAATTATTTCCACATTGCAGGCTACTTCCAAGTGATTGCAAAGAAGAAGGTTGTTTAAATTGCCTTTCTGCTTTAGATAGTTACAGTAAATATGCTTGCAAACACAATTGTTTCAAACATCCTTACAAATTTGGGGTTGAATTCTGCTGGTCTAAGGTTAGGGAAAGGAGGGGGGGACTTTTCTATTGCTCTAATTCACTGGCACACAAAGTGACAATTAGGGACCGTCAATGGAGAAAATAAGAAAAAAGAAAAGAAAAAAGGAGATGATA
Organism: Phoebastria nigripes; assembly: GCA_035582835.1. NCBI lineage: Eukaryota > Metazoa > Chordata > Aves > Procellariiformes > Diomedeidae > Phoebastria > Phoebastria nigripes. The sequence continues at coordinate 2,843,105 of JAYKAV010003177.1, forward strand.
TTTTGGCTAATCACACATCTCTTCCCATGGCATTTGGTCAGGTGAGATTTAGCCCACCCAACAGGCTGGAGAGCTGCAAGGCTTTACGCATTCACTTAAAGTTTTAAAACTGAAATAAATGACATGTATGAAATGGTCACTGAGTGCTTCGTGGYGGCATCCTGTCCTGCGCACACAGCAAAGGCAAACCTTCGCCGGGACAAGCCCTGCCCTCCGGTACCGCAACCATTTACAAGTGGTGCCCCACCAGCCACTGCTGCTGTGGTTTGCTGCACGGAGCTGCTGAGGCCACAATATTACCTTAGCTGCACCAAAAAAAAAAAAAAAAAAAAAAAAAATAAAAAAAAAAGTTTAAGTAAAAAAAAAAAAAAAAAAAAAAAAAAAAAAAAAAGTGTTCTGAGTCTCCACGGAAAACTCCACCCCAAAATCTTCAGTAGGATATCAATATCCTCACACACCCAATGAAACGCACAATATGAAGACATACATCATCAGATCAAACTTTCCTTGGCTGATTATAGCCTCAGGGTAATATAATGTTTGTAGCTCTTTAAGGAAACAGTAGCCGTGTTCAGATTAACCCTTTCAAAGAGGCTGCCTCTGCCCGCTCTGCCAATTCCATTGCAGCAAAACCTCTGAAAAAATGCAAGAAATGGGGATATTTTTCTCTCACCAGATTCTGCAGTGAACAAGGAAAGTCAGTGCCCTCTAAAAAAATATGTTCTTGGATCTGGCAGGGATAGGAGGAAGACATTTGGAATTTGTACTGAGAGTGGCAAAAAAGAAAGAAAAAGCTACAGCTGAATCTGGTTTGGTAATTAAAAACTGGTTTAATAAAATGCAGCCCTGCTTACTTCTAGTAGAAAACCCCCAGCCTTCCTGGGAGAATAACAGCAATCAGTTACAAAGGAATATTATTTGCTAGTGTTATTCTTGTGAATAAGTAATACAAAAAATCATAAAAGGCTCAAATGTATTAATAGTTCTATTGAAGATTATATACTGTAGGCTGCATAAACAGAAAATGCAAAAATTCATTAGTTATTAAGTGCTTGTGTGCTTTTACAACCCTCAGCAAACCAATGTCCTTGTTATTTCAGAGAAATAAATGTAGCGTTCRTTTCGAGGCAAGAATCAAATGACATTTTTGTTCAACAACCTTGTTTATCTGACATTTTTGAGTAGATTTGCATACATATTTTTATATCCTTCAGAGAAAGGAATGCCTAGCTAGCTGCTGACTGCCTAAAACCTGTAGAGATGCCCAAGCAAATGAAGTTGAAATTGCTACATCTTAATTAATAAAGGTAACAGCCAAAACAAATACATACCAATCTGTCAATTGCATTTTTGATAGCGTGGAACCAATCCAATATGAGAAAGTCGATATCCGACTGGAGGAGGAACTCGTTTCCTGACACTGTCGTGATCTGGGGAGGGCATGGGCAGACACAGGTAAGTAAAGCGCACACCCAACAGATGACTTTCTTCTATTTTCTCTCCTACGCACTCAAATGCTTTTCCTCTGTACCAAGAATTATCTCCTGGAGTGCTGAGTTACTGAGGAGTTTTGAACCTCTGTCTGAAAACTGTTTTGAATATGTCACAACAAACGAGATATTGTCTCAGCAATGCAAGCACCGAACACAAATAGTGCAAAAATAACAGGAATGTGACAAAAGTTAAGAAAAGCCAGGAAACTCRGTGTTACAAGACACAGTTCAAATGTAAATCAAAGCGCCCTGAAAAGAAATGAATGCAATATGAGAATTAATTCCTGTTATTTTCAAATTCCATTTCTATTGTGGTATTATTATTTTTACATCTGGTACCTCCCTTCTCAAATTTACACATTTATTATATACCTGTGATTCCAGAGTCCACTTCCAAAATTAATAATGTCACTCGTTTTCACATTAAAAAAAATTACCATCAAAGATGGCTGTAGCAGAGTAATTAGGAGCCCATTTATCATGAAAAAAAATCCCCAGTTTGTCTGAATAGAAGTCAATTTACATTTTTGACCCACTCACTGGGAATATTTATCAAAAGAATCTTCATTCCCCTGATAATGTTGTTTCACTGCCTAACAATATTTGGTGGAAATATGTATGCATATTCTGTTGGTCTGAACTTCTATAAACCACCGTGATAATAATGATACATCACTTTTTTTTTTACATACATATCTTTTCACCAGAGCAGATCTCCAGGTATTTTACACAGCAGGTCAAAATGACCATTTTACAGATGACAAAACTGAGGCACAAAGCTGTGCAGTACTTTACCCCAGGATTATTCAGCAGATCCCTGGTGCATGTGGCCACGGAACACAATCCAGGGCACAGCAGTTCTGCGTGTTCGCAGACAAGTGAACGGAGGGTTACATCTCCACCACATTTTGCAAGGGACAGGAGCTCATCCTGCCCATGCTCCAAACCAGCTCAGATCCTGCCAGCTCTGAAACCAAAGCTTTTTTTTGTTTTGTTTTGTTTTTTTGTTGCTAAGAGTTGCTTGTGCAAAACTYGGTAGCATCCGCATATGGGCATTGCAGGCATGAGTTTCAGTGGTTTGGGGATGCAGGTTTAGTCTGCACATTGGGATTCTCTTTGGGGTAAGGACCAAAACCTTTCAGGTCTTTCTCAGGGAACACAGTGGACAACAGAGATTTCTCTTTGGCCAAAGCATGAGGAAAAGCAGAGCGAAGCCGTTAAGACCTGGCACAGCCTATTTATGTAAATCCGTCAACCCGAAGTGCTACTGTTTCACTGCATCTGCCCCATGTCAAGAGTTTTTACTAAAGCATAAAAGAAACAAGAGATCCTCACCAGCCTGGGTACTCCCCACATCTTTCTTAAAACTGAAATACAACCAGGGGGGAAAAAAAAAAGAAAAAAAAAAAATAGACAAAACCACTTAATGTTTTATTAATTGTTCTATAACCCTCCCGTTATTGAGGAAATGCCTGTAAGGAAGGTTTCCAAAGTCATCAGCATTAAGGAATATCCCGTCAGCACAGCTCCAGCGGAGACATCCTGTGAGAGCGCTGCGGAGAATGTGGGAATGGTCCCCCGGCACGGGCTCGGGAAGCTGCCCGGCTGCAGATGTTCATCCCGTCCCGTCCGCACCCGTCAGGAGCGGACCTCCAGCCACCCCATTGTTCCCTGTGCGCATGGGAGAGTTATTTATTGGGGAAATTTTAATTCCCTTATTAGTCCACAGCCATAATGTTAATCACTACTCACACACTCGCMGATCCCTTTATCAAAAGAAGGGAAAAAAAAAAAAAGTCAAAATTCAACTTAAGGTGAGCAGTTGAAAGAGCTGGCCTCCAGCTCGGTGCCCGGCTCACGCAGTAAAGTTTGAGTTCGAAATGTATTATATTATATCACAATTTATTAATGTATACATGCAGACATGAATTAGACTAAACACAGGCAACAATTCAATCTAATGCCTCTGTCCCAGTATAAACAAATCATTATTAAAATTATAAAATGGAACAACATTTTCAAAGTAAGAGCAACATATATAATTAGATTTACTGTATTTTGAAGGCTTAGAAAGGACAGAACATAGTTCATTCTTCCGTTCAGTAAATTCAGGCTTTATTAAAATACAAGTATTCAGCACTGCATAGACATTTGCACTGTATGATATGCAAAAGAGATACTCCATTGCTAACAAGACCAAAGCAAAATGCATGTTGAAAGTTTCTTTGTCTGAATGTGTTATTTTGATAATCATATATTATCAGTGTTTTATGAGCAAATCTGAAAAAACAGATCATAGAATGGAGGGAAGAGAATTCATTTAAAATATACTTTCTGTAAGATATAGTTCAAGTCCTTTTCTTTCTTTCCTCAGACTAATCTTCAGAGTAACTAGACAGTTTCAAGAAGACTGCTACTGCTCTCTACAGTTTAAATGCATCCACTCCTTAATTACAGACAGTAATTGACTTTGTTCTGCTCCATTCCAGTCATTCACAGGAAAGCAGTTCCAAAGGCTTTGGCTGGTAAATCCCATTTAATGTGCAGGTTTCCTATCCCACTTTTATATATTACCTCCTTAGGATTTCTGATAAATGGTTCTTGGAAGGGATTGCTAAACCATATTTGCACTTCGAACAATCGAATTTTCAACACCCTTGGGAAAAGACATCAGTAAAGAATGCTAGCTTTGACTAAACCTTGTGATTGAACAATTTATGATCACAGCCCTAAATGATGTATAACTAACAACAAGCATAAACTGTTCAATATTAAGGCATGCTAACACACCGTCCCTGTACCAGGCATGCTGAAATAAACAGAGGGACCGGAGAAACAAATGAAAGACAAATCTGAAAAAAAAAAAGAAAAGAAAATGAAGTGCTCTAGATAGAGCTGCCAGTCTCCATTGTGCCAGGTACTTCGCTCATTTAAATATTTCCTGAAATCCCTCTCTCTTTGCCATCATTTTTGTAAAGGCTACAGTCTGGAATTAGCATTACCTTACCAGGCAGAATTACGATGCTGCTGTCAGCAATAAATAACCACAAGGAATGACAACTGACATTAACCCTCTTATTTGCAAAGGGTGTGCCTTTCAGGTTGCTTGTAGAGGAGCCAGGATGCCTGGATTTTCTCTTTCTTGCTATAGTACCTTGGAAAAATGACTTCAAAGGCTGAAGCCACTTGCATGGGAGTTTTACAGTGAACTGTAGTACAGTCCTGCTGTTAAGCATTGATCCTCTGAAAATACCGGCTCACCGCAGGTAAATGCGTGTTAAATTCAATCCACTGCTGGGCTGCCAACAAAGTGTGGGAAGTGGGGGGGCAGGTGTGAAACACTTTTTATGATATTCTACTTGTGGCTTATTAAGGATTTCTCTTGTCACCTTATAAAGCTGCAAATGGAGGGGTGAGCTTCTTTTGCATGTCACCATAATGATGTACCAAGGTTGTGTTCAACAAGATCCTATGTTATTAAGCAAAAAGATACCTATATAGCTCCAGGAAATACAGGACACTGTATCTAATTAATACCATTACCATTTTATAATATGTAAATTTACCTTGGATCCTACCCAGGATCAGCAGTTCTTAAAAATCCTACAAATCATTTATTTTTCCTGTGCTAGGTTGTGCTCTGGGACATGCTATTGTGCCATGCACGGCTGTGTTCCTCCAGGACTTCCAAACCTTTACAGATCACCTGGATCACCTTTTAGAACATCTCAGAGATTCTTCCCTTTCACAGTATACCTACACCAATAGGAAACAGGAGATAAAAGCCAGAAAAGTGCCATGGGGTAAGCCCAGGCGCTTCTGTCCATAGTCTTCCTACAAACTTTGGTCTGGGGACTACTGTATTGCTGTGAGAAAAAAAAAAACCTCTCCTTCGTGGTATTCCTCTCGTTCTTTACCAATATACATTTCTACAGATATATTTGTTTCTTACATTTATTTTAGCTGCAGAACAGGGATGGAGGCAATTTTAGCAATCCTACTGATAGGCACTCTATGGAGATACAGAAAAGGGCGATAAATTCACACAGCAAAACAAAAATACAAAACTGTATTATTGATTCACTCACTTCAAAGTGTACTTATGCATCTCTGGTGTCTATAACTATTATTTGCAGTGATGAACTATTTTCAGACAATGCCAAGGACAAACTTTAATACAGGAAGTAAAGAATCCTATGGGGAAGGAGAAATACAGCAAAAAAACCTTCACAGTCTCTACCCTGCAGCAAAAGGGAATGGAGCAAGCAGCTTGGGAAGCGTATGGCTCACGTATAGCTCACGTATGGCCACCAAGAAACCACCACATAGTTCTTATTTCAACCAAAGACTGAAACAAGCCATTGTTCAACTCCCTCTGAATATGGGACATCCAGAAAAAATGCTGGACTATTGGGGTAAAGCTTCATATAACCTACCCCAACGGTTCAGCGTTGGATTATTGGACGCTTCTTGACTGTGGTAACCCCACCAGACACTAACCCAGTGCAGAATCCAATGCAGAAAACCTAAATTTTGATGTCACCTGGGACTGCCACAGCTTGTGGTGAACACTAAGTGATTTAAACTTGGATTGACAGATACCTCTGTGTGCAGAAATTCAATAAAATGTGTTCCTCTTGTTGCACTGTGCATTGGGATTGCTGCCCTTGATATGTGTAGGAAAAAAGGAAATGTGAGTCGCTGGAGTATTTCTAGCTCAAAAGCTAACACTCTTCCCCCTTCCCACTGCTCCCTTCATCTCACCTTGCTCTCTCACAAGGATGGTTTGTTTCTAACCGTATTAATCATCCTGATTACCCATAATGAAGAGGAATCTAGGCTTTTCCCTCTATTTTCCTGGGACATTTTTGTAGGTTGGGATCTAGCCACGCAGCCCACGTGACACAGGACACACCACTCTTCATCTGCATGGCAGCCACCAGGGCTGGGAAAGGAAAGGTGGGAAGAGAGTCAAAAACAAATGAAAAAAAAAGAAAGAAAGGAGACTAGGAATTTTCTCTCTCTTTCTAAATATTCTTAAAAAAAAAAAAAAAAATCATTAGAATAGATTATATCTTGAGAATAAGTACATAAAACATAGATACTCATGTGTCCACACCCACAGTAGAAGTAGAATTAATTAAAGTTGGGAGACACTATGCTCCTTAGTGGTTTAATTAACTGGATTTGAATTAAACAGGGACAGAGACATGTAAGTTTTTAAAAACATGTCAAAAGTCTAACTGCATTTCTGGAAGTTGATCTTAAATTCTTTCTCACAGATAATCCAGTCTCTTGGCCACGTTTATGCTGAATGAGTGAGCAGCAGAAAGGATAAATAAAATATCTCTCTGTCCTGTACTGTAGTGAGCTGAGATTCTAATATTCAAGAAATGCAAATAAAAGAAAACAAAAGGATCAGTATTGAGCTGCATTATATCCATACTGTATATCCACACATATCCATTATATGATTTAGCTTATCAAACAGAGGTAGTCATGGTTATGCTGATAGTTAAATTACTTAAAGGACTCTAAGATGTTTATGACTACCAAAGAAATTTCATTATCAAGCAGATTGTCTGTCTCATATTACAGTCTGGCTTTACCAATCTAGCAGTCCTTTGGATGTCGAGCAAAGTTAACATTGAAGTGATGGGGAAATATCAGCTTGAAAGAAAAGGTCTTCAACCAATCTTTCAAAAAAAAAAGATATTTGTTAAAAAATTTTGTGAGAAAGTATCTGCCTTGTGTTCCCAATGTTGCTAGATGTTAAGTAAATATATGCTGATTGCAAAAAAGTTGCTTTGGCAACTCTCTTATTAAAATGCATTTGTAACCCCCATCTGTCATGAAAGTTTTGAAAAGTTTGTTTACTTTGGATAGCCGCCTTATCCAGGGTTACCCCAGCATACAATGATAGCAGTCTTCAGAAGTTGTGTGAGGAACAAGCCACTGGGGATCCATTTTTGTTTTAATTGGCACACACAAACACTTTTCTGGTCTGTCAAAAAGATCAAGTTAATATGCATGGCGGGTGTTATATTCTCAGCTTTTGGGAGTAGTAAAGCTCCCTTTATTTAAGTAATTTAAATGATAGACTGCAAAAACTTTGCAAGTCAGAAAAATGTTTTATACTTTCTTTGGGAATATTTGTTTTAAGCAACAGAAAATGTTCTACATATCTAAAGATGTTGAACCTTATGTTATAATTACCCTGTTTCTTCTGACTCTGTAAAAATTACTGTGAAAACCAAGAATTGCAAGGAGGCAACAAACAGATCCTGTGTTTTCACAACTTCTGCAATATTAGCAATTGTAAGACCAATTGCTGCCAGATGTTTATAAGATATGTCTTCAATTGTATTGCCTTGTGGTATGACTGATTTGCACATCCATTCTCTGGGAACCTTCGCAGGGTCATCGTATCAAAGCAACCTGCTCATATACATAAGTTGCTTTTTTTATGAAAATGATCTAGTATTTGGGGTATACACATCAATAGCTCTGAAGTGGATTCAACAGTCTGAAGTCTAGGGTCACACTTCCAAGAAAGAACAAATTTTTAAATGAAACTGTATTGTACCAGTGATGAAAAAATAATTTTTTTCCTGGTAAATTCCTAGGACTGAGTCCTTCAACGTAATTTAGTAATAAAATAATGAACTCTGGGACAGTTAAGAAGAAGAAGAAAAAAATCTCTGAGCCTAATGTTTCCCTTCTGCTGTGCAATGAACTCATAGTATATAACAGTTTCTATTGAGTTACATTAATACTAGCAAGGAGAGAATCAGGTCTTTGCATTGTAAGGCAAATCTTTCCCTTCCCTTCTAGCTGTGAAAAATCTCAGTTGCAGAAGAACTGATTTATATTGATTGTAAGGAAGATATTGAACAAACAGGAGGTCACGATTAAAGCTGATTAGGCCCTGAGAGACCAAAACTCCTCCTTGGACTTGAAGAGGACCTCAGGCCGGAGAGTCCACAGAGCCTCCTTGGAGGGGGAAAGGTCCAGCGCTCTGCCAGGCGTACTGGGATGCTTTCACTGATTTCAAGGAACAGCTTGTCATTCTCCCTTTTTCACCCACCAGTCCAGGTCTTATTTTTTCCTTCCCTTGGAGATGTGTGAAAAGAAAGCATATGCTGTTTGATCGAAGGGGAAGGTAAGGAAGAGCAAGTACTTTCTGCTAAACATCCAAGGAACATACTGGGAGGAAGTATTTCCTGCTGATCTGCTACGCTGTCATTATGCCCTATGCAAGACGCAGTTGGACTACTTGGATTGGCCTCTGAAATACAGGGGTTTCCCTCAGAGGGCAAAGAACAAAAATGGAAAATATGAGACAGGCAGAGGACGACCATCCTGGATGTCAGACACCTGCGTGCAGCCTCCCATGTACCCCCTGCCCGTACTACCCTCTGCTCCAGGCCCACGGATACACTGCCCTCGCCGCAGGAGCGGGATGGATGGACTTCCGCCAGACATTAAGCCAAAGCCAGGGGACATGGAAGTCAGCAGACTTGGGAAGCGAGAAAGAAGTGCCCCCAAAACTGGCTCAAAGCAGAGAAGCAAGAGATAATAATTAAGACACAACTCAGTCATGTCTGTGCATAGCGGGAAGTAGGGGAATAGACAATTGCACATTTTGTCCACAGATGAAGACTAAAGGCAATGTATGAATACCTACTGCAAGCTATTTTTCTCCTTGGGGTAGTATTTTACTGTTATTGCCTTTGCAATCAGAAGCCATATATTACACAGCCACACACTGAGATATTGGCAATGGTTTCTTAGCGAAGTCCCGTCTTTTTTAGTTTTACCAGCTGGACAATACCTAGTGATGAATGGTCCTCCTGTCCAATTTTATATGCATGTTATAACACTTTATGATATATGTGAGTGAGACTCAACATGATAAGTCCTTGTAACAAACAAAAAAAATCAAAGGGAGAATGAATGCTCTCCTTTCAGTACAAGCAAAGATATATATTTAAAATATATGTGCTATGTGTAAAGATTTCATTTCGTTGACTCTTATTTTAGCCAGAAATTCATTCATCAGTAGCAGAACATTTTACAGCTACATTATTTGCAGGCAGAAGCCGGTACTGGCTTTTAGTATTTCATTTACTGACACATGTCTCCTATTAATAAGTGCTGAGATTGCACAATAAGAAAAAAGAGATGTTGCTATAAGTATCTTTATACTTATAGTAATGTATTTGGCCATGATTATAAGTGTTTATAAAACATTCAAGAATTGTTCCTTGTCTACTTACACTAATGAGAACACCTGTTAACTTTAGAACTGCACAGACTTATTTGCATTGAATTCAGGTTTTTGCATACTGTACATCACTTTTTGAAACAATTAGATGTTTACAGAGAAATATAGCTGAAGGAAGAACAGCAGCTTGAATGCCCTCCAGCCCAAGTCAATGCTAATCCTGGTTTGAGTGAAAAGCAGAAATCTGCTGAATTATAATACTGACACAAATTCAGTTAGCAGTGAACAAAGGTGTACCTGCAAATCCTCTGATAGCAGATGTTACTTGTGGGGATTGATACCCGCTGTTGAATAAAGCATCTCTTAGAGATGAAACAGCACTACTGAATGGGATTTTTCATTGTTATATTTACCATTTTCTTTTCATTGGGATATTTTCTTTTTCTTTTTTTTTGTGACTCAGAACCTCTCTGGGTACTGAGCATGTAGAACATGCAGTCATTTTCCAAAATAGCTGTTTACATTATTTTATTAACTTGCCAAAAGCCAATACAACAACACAAGAATCCTCCTACTGCTAGAGATCCAAAACACCATCTCTGCAGTAGAGGGTTTTGTGGCCTGGGGCAAGGAGACAGGAGGTCCCTTTCTATAAAAACAGGTCTACCGAATGGTAAGTGTAATATCCTGCTGCTACATGACCATGCCAGCTATTGTTTAATGTAAAACATCAAAGTTGGTCCATGATCTGAACATATACTCTGCCAGCTGTGTCAAGTTCCTAAGTGTTGCAGGCAGGAAAAATATAATGGTTATCATCTTCCCTTGCATGCAGGGAGCAAACAATGCATAACATCTTTGGTTTGCCTCTTTCTATCTTTATTTGTAGGTAAATATTAGAAAAAGCTAAACAGGACTAAAAATGTTTTGAATAAGGCTATTATATCCGTTTAAGAAAACAAACATTTCCAACTACAGCAACTGAAAAGGTTTCCATTTAAAAAAGTATTTAGTACTTTAATAAAAATGATGCTGTTGAGATTTAGGACAAAGATGAATACATTTTGTCACCTAGCTGAACTCTCGTTTCTAAGGAGTTAAACCTTGTTAGAAAACTTTCACGGGTGATACCATGCATACAGTTCTTAACTGAGTACAGAAGAATATTTCAAATACAGTTCCTAAAAGGTTAATAGACTATGAACCTTTCTTGGACAGTGGTGTTTTTTTTTCATTTGGGAATGAAGTTATTTTATATAATAAGCAGCATCACGGTGTAGACAGTATGGAGACAGTGTTTCATTCAAAGAATAATATCTTCTAATTTTTGAAATTAGAAATTCTTTTAATCTGAAAAAACTGGAACTTTGTATGTTTCCAAATTCTCGTGATAGTTTCAAACCAGTTTTCAAGTGTGGGAGCATCCTGGGATTTTTCTTCAGACATTCTGGAACTGCACTGACAGCASTGGAAATGCACTGGCCTTTAAATTTATCAGCTACTCTACGCAGTAGCGTAGTAATGACAGAAGGTTATTCAAAATGTTATTTAAAAATAACACATAACCAAAATATCAAATTATCTTTTCACAATAGGTGTCTAAAGGGAGCTTTTCTAGGAAAGGAGAATATAGCTCCGAACTCAGTGAATTTCTTACACTAACTGAATTTAGTCAGCTAGTGGTAATTGGGTGAAAAACTACAGAAATATTTGACTATGTAGCTCACAAACAAGACAACCTACTTTGATCGATTCTGTAATGTATTGTTTTTTAAGAAATACAGTGAAATTAGAGAAAAATATAAGAAACACATACCTCCTCTCTAGATCTTTGAGTTTCTGGTTTGCACTGGGATATACCAAATACTAAAAGCAAATACGTTATTTTAAAAATATGTATAGTTTTTACAAGTATCTGAATTTTTTTAATAACGACGGCTTTTCTCATGTATTAGAACATGATGTACACTCTGACATCTGTCAGTCAAGCTTCTGGCTATCACACTGGACAATCTGGAGGGATGCATCACAATGTGATGTGGCATGCAGAAAAATTGAAAAACTCAATTTTTCCAAAATAAAAATCACATCTTTTAGTTTTAAATAGGGAGAATGATTGCAAAATATTTGGCCATCAAGACTGTAAAGATTGAGGTTGGATAATCAATAACGTTTGTGGTTGAATTACCCACTGATAACAAGTAATTTCCTGCTATTCGTGAGGGGAATTGGGAAGTGGTTTTTGGGAATTTGGCAGACTCTTTCTCTCTTTTCTAAATATGCTGTGTCTGAAAGCTTGATATTCTTTTCTATTGCAAGCTTTGGGATGATGCAGTATAGCCGAGTGCAGCTTTGGGGTGACAGCTCTTACAGGAACTTAGGGATCTAAATATAAGAGAAGCTAAAAATATGCAAAATTATCAGGCACCGAAATGGCTGGGTATTTGGGTTTTGAGTCCTCCATACCATAATCGTAAGACCATATTTATCTGGAGCCCTGCAACACCATGATTGTTGCCCCACTTCTTGTCACTAATAAATGTACAGTACACATGACAGGCAAATAAATAGTGTTTTAAAACGCATTACAGCCTCCTTGTCCAAAGATGTCATCATTGCGTGTTAATTCAAGCACTGTGGATGTGCCAGGAGACTCGTGCTTATCCAGCAACACAAACTGCAGATACAGAAGGGCTGTTACCAGAGCATCTCCCCACAGACCCCTGAGCCTCATGTTCCCTGCCCTTCCCACCACGTTGTTAGAGATACCGGGTATGTTATCACTCTCGTCGAACTCAACGGCACATGACAACTCAAAAGCGACATCCAATTGGTAATATACACTTTAAACAGTGAGGCAAAATGGAAAGTCTTAAGGAAACTGGAATTTCAGATTTTAGTTTCTGAAAGCGTTATGTTACCCTGTATTACAATCTCACCCATGACCTAGTCCTTGCACCGTTCCCCTGCCACTAAAATAATTAAGAACGTTATCAGATTCTTGAGTCTGACAAAGGAAACTGAGAAGTTACTTCCCAGTGATTTGGGGTACTTAATCACTAGACCTGAGCTGGAAGAGCTGACTGACTCTCTTACTCATGTATATAAGCAGAGACATGTAAGTGGGTTTGAACTATAAACAGAAGCAATTACATTAACATTTCCCAACACTTTCAAGAATAAGACTAGAAGCTTTTATTTGTTTTGCAAAACCATGATCCGCTATGCTAATAAGTCTAAAATTTGATTAAAGAAAAACATTCAAAGCAGAACCTGGCAGTACAGCTTCTTATGTGCTTTTCTTTCATCTGCTGGAAGACGGCAGCCCTGATTCAGCAAGGTACTTCATTAAGGAATATGCAACTTTCAGAATATGAGTACTTGCGCTGTTTTCAGTCACAAGACTGAAATGAGCAAATCAGTCAGAGCAAAAATAGCAGAAAAGTTATATTTATTCACAGAGTGAGTATTTCAGGGAACAAAAGATATGTTAGTGACAGTCAGTAAGAGCTGCATGTAAATTAACAGCAGAACCACAAGCAACAAAGTTAGCTATCACTTATAAGCCTAACAGCAAAAGAAAGCTATACCTTCTAGCCCAACTGAGACAAAAGAATAGCTTATTAAGGAATTAGAGGGGGAAAAACCCAAAAACAACAACAACAAAACCCAGCACCTACCGGTTCCTTCACTGTTAGAAGCAAACCGAAACTGGTAACCTTATCTACCTACTTGAAGAACACAGTATCAGAAGAGAAATATGATCTTTTTTTTTTCATTTTAACCTTTGGCTATACTAGTCAAAACACAGCCAGATCACCTTGAAAAAAAATGAGAGAAAAATAATAACGATGTAAGAAATTATACCTAGTTTTCAGCTAAACTCTGGGTCTTCAATTGCCAACAATCCCCACAACTCACCCCTTCTGAGAACAGATGAACTGATTCTCTATCACAGCCAAGCTCATAATGTCTAAGATTAACTAGAAGTCACTCACTTAGAAGATGACCTTACAAAGAATTAAGCCATAAATTAGATACTGACAGAACTTGAGAATTAAAAGAAAAAAAAAAACAAAACAAAACGCTGCGAGTTTTAGGTGTTTAGAAATTCGATTATACCATTTCATCTCTTATTGAAATGCAAACACATATAGGCTGAAACGTTGTGGGGTAAAGCACAGAAATACACCACATCTAAATAAACTAGTGAGAAATGCTAAAAAAGGTGAATATTTATCAAAACTCTCACTTAACAAAGAAAGAGCATGGATATCCATATTATTCGGGAAAGCTGCTTTTATCGAAGGAGAGAACAAGATCTCAGTTTCACGCTTAAATGTGAATGATAACTCATTCCCATTTTTCACTGCTTTTGCTCGATGACAGGTCATTCACCTCACTACTGTCATGCGTTACAAAAATTAGCAACCAAGAAAATGAATCTAGAGCAGTTCCTATGTTTGAACTCGCTCATTTGCCTATACGCTCTATTTCCTACTGGAAACCCGTTTACTGCATCACAGGACCAACTTCACAGCCGACACGGAGCAAGAGAGATGGAGAACCTTGCGAATTTTCCCAATGTATCAGACTTACAGAAACACCTGTGCTAAATAACTTTGTGCTGAGCTACTGTGAAAAGCTGCAGTGTTAAATAGCAATCACAGTTTCTGATTTTTCACTGAGCTGGTTACTCTTCTGCTAGAGTCCTCCGAGCTGTCGTACAGAGCGTGAATGGTACCCCTTTTAATCTTATTGCCTTTCTCTTTRTTTGCGTTGTTATAGTCGTGAATTTCTTTGTTTATCATGAAGTATCATTATATCAATACAATGGGAGTTGAGCAGTGCCTGATAAAGTTGAAAAAAAATCTGTTTATAAATGCCTTTCATTCCTGAATTGAAACCGTTCATTCACTGACTGCTGTAAGAAGATGAGAGGAGTTGAGGAAAATCTTCTAAGGCATTTGATTTGATACAGGTTTAAAAGTGTTATTTCTCTTCTTTAAAAAGATCCCAAATACAGTATGTAAAGACAAAAGTACTGTAAAATTAAATAAACTTAGAAAGTCGCTGCCAATCCATCCCTTATTAAGGACTGTAGTGTTTATGTGAGAAAAAGCTCTGATTTCCATTTTACAAGGAAACAATGTCCTTAAATCTACACAAGCATTTAAAAAAGATGCATTTGCATGTATACAGAGCTCATTATAGGCTTTAAGTGTGTTAATGATTAGATGGAAAACTTGTTCAAACAAATTATTGACTCTGTTAGTGAAGATCAGAGAGACAGCAAAGCTACTGCAAGCAGGTAAGGAAAGTTGCAATTAGGTTTATCCAAGGATTATCTCACTTTGCCCTTCCTAGAGTGGTAAATAGCAGCAGCCCCAGGTCTGGGAGCAAATATCAAATATCTGCACATACCTTCACTCCTGGGGGGGAGAAGCAGGTAAAAGCAAGCGCTGCCACTGATGGCAACATCACCACTATCAAAAACGATTCACCTTTTACATCTTTAACCCCTTCACATGTGTTTCCTACCTACATAAACCTACCTACATACACACTCTGCAGTTCTTTAGCAGTGGCAGTGGCGTCGCAGAAAAAGTCCGGGGAAGTGGGACTAGAGCTGCTGCTGATAGTGATTCATCTTCAGTGATGTCTGCATCAGTACGAGTGGAGACTGGAGATATGTTTAGATGCTACACTCAAGCTAGAGTGAACCTAAACCAGCGTATGCTTAGCCAAACTTTTTGAAACTGGGTGGGAAAAAAGAAAGTTGTTGAAAATTTACTATTCTCTGTTTTAATCATAATTTTAAGTAACTCCTGATTTTCACCAGACTCCAGGCAGGAGAGCACAGCTCATGGTATTTAAATGAAGCTCCCACAACATTTTGTGGCAACACGATATTTTATGGCAGCGAGTGCAAAACACAGCAGCAGCACCACTGTAAACTTTGAAACGTTTCGAAGAATATCAAGCACCAACTGCGCTGCCAATATAGTTTTAAGTACAACGTAGTGAGCGAAAATTATGCAAGCAACCGTTTCTCACACAAGTAGTCCCAATGATTTCAGTCAAGGGCGATATCTGCGATGAAGACTTGCAGAAGAGGATGCGATGCTCGAAAAGTATAAAAAAAAAAAAAAGTACTTTCCAGTGCAAAGAAGGTAGCAACACCCGGACTCGTGTGTAGGTAGGTCTGTCTGCGCTCTCGCGATTCTCATTTCCTACCTACGTGAAGTGTGTTTCAAATCTATAATTCATATAAAGTGAGAATTTCAGTGTTTTTATTTCACTAAAAAGCCTATTGTGAATGGCCCCAGGACAACTCCCCCAGCCAGGTAATTTAAACAGCAGAAAAGATAGGCAGATACGTTATTTTCAACAAGGTCCCAAGGTGGCTTTCAATTAAGAAAAACAATTGACTGATGTTTCTCTCTTTGCTGCCAGGAAGCTCTATGTAGTATTTCTAGAGCTTTTTCTCCACTCTACCCAACATGTGGGCTCAGTGTCAAGCTGTGAGTTTGTAAATCTTTTTCAGCACTTATCAGAGCTCAACATGAATTATGGTATTGCCAAATCTGCTTTATGCAGCTTTTTTTACRCTAGAAGAAAATGTACAATTTTATGGTCAAAAAGAACCGTCTACATACTTGCAATGGGAAAATGCAGTCAGTTGTGATTGAACCCCAGAAAAAATATTTCCCCCTAATCCTGCGTCTTTACTGTCTTCAAACTTTGGAAACTTCTGAGCTGTCGAGCTTTACATGGTGCGCATGGTTTCTCTCTGTACCTTTATTAACTTTATTAGCTAAGATTTTATTAGCTAAGACTTTATTAACTAAGATTTTATTAACTTAATGCATGCTTGAAAAATCACTGCTACTTTTGTGGATGATTCACCTTAAAACGTGTGTCAATCTTTAGTAAAATACCTTCCTTTTTGTTGAGGAATAGTTAGCCCGGAACATAAATCAGCCCTTTTGTTGAGGGCTAATAAACTTTGTGCGTGTGCATGTGTGTGTGTGTCTGTGTGACTTAATACCATTATAATAATATTATATGGCAGGCAAAAATATAATGAAAATGATAATTTGCCAAAAAGATTTAAAAAACACTGAGGTGTTACCTATCAAAAGTTCTCCTTCTGTCTATGATACAGCACAGATTGCAATCGTGACAGTAAATCTGGTGCTATTGTTAATGCCATGGCACTTTGGTTTTTGGCTTGCTTCAGTCCAATCTGTGACATGCTTGTGAATATCTTTCTTCTGTTCTGTCTGTATGGCATATGGATTTCTGGGATACAACGTCAGACCTATCCACATAACAAGTGTTCAGAGCACCTTATCATTTTAAAAAGCCAATTACTCAAAAAGACAAATGTGAAATGTTTCACATTTAATGATGAGCAAATCTGCAAAACAAATGCAATTTTGCTTCATTTGAAAAAGTTTAGTTTAACTGTAAATATTGCAATGGAGTCCCTAGCAATACACACCATGGGTAGGGACAGGCTCATTTTATGCATATTGTACATCATCACTGTCACTTAAATCTGCAAGATTTTCCATGCTAAGTTGTTTTAAATAAATAGAAAGAAATGAGATACAAAAGACTGAAATATATGCTTCTGAATAGACTGTAAAAATGTCACTGCTAACACTGAGCATTGGACACTTAAAAAAAAAATATTTTGAAAGTCTCACCCAAAAAAACGAAAACTGCATATGTCTACAGAGGTAAAGGTCAGTAATGAAACAATTAACAGCAAAAATACCAATCCATTTTTTAGAAATATTTGTCAATATATAAAGAATGTTTTGTACTGCACATAAGTGCTCAATTAATCCTGGATTAGTGGCCGTATGTCATATTCCCAGACTGAAATGATGTCAGCTGAAGAACTTAAATACACACGGGTTCAAAGCAAGATTTTGTAAGGACTTCAGGACTGCAGAAATTGCTACTTTCTGGTGCAGTACTAATAGAGCTCATGATTCAATGAGATTCTTAAGAATATGCATAATATATATGCTGTACTGAGGTCAAAACACAGTACAGTAGAATCTTTTTTTTTAAAGAGAGGCTATAGGTATATATTTATGCCTACATCTCTGCAAAATATATAGGCACACATGTACCAGCCACTGCTATAGACAATTTAATGATTGTCAATTATCTAAATTGTAGGTGCTGAGTACCAGAGAAGAAATTAAAATGGTTATTGTGAATGTAGGAGCATATTGGGCTAAAAAGCTAGGAGAACAGTGATATTAGTGGGAGTACTTGACTGAGCAAGGCAAATGGATTTATGTACAATATTTAAAATATATGGGAAACATATAAACAGATTTTAATATTGAGGATTTTTGTGACTAATTTGATTTTTAAAACCCTCTCACTAAACTGAGAACATTGGTAACAAAATACTATAGAACATGGGAAAYCGAATGCAGCTGGCACTGGTAATTTTAGAAGAAACTAATCTTGATATTTACAACATCATGTAGCAAGCGGAACAGTTTTACCAGGCTGGAAATGTTGAAATACAAAAAAGTTCACCTTTCAGTTATTGTGTTTTAGCTCTACTGCACTAGAAAAAAAATCAGAAATCAGCTGTTGCAAGGCAAATATTAAGAAAGTTTATTATGATATATAGCCATTGAGATACCTTTTCTTAAACTGCCTGTACCTGTATTGTATTTTATATTAAATTTTTGTAGTCCAGCTCAGGGACTTAATATATACAGCCAAAAAATCAGTTCATAAATTATGTTTAGAAAGACAGAAAATATGCTGAGCTATAACATTAGATAAGAACCTTGTTTTAAATACATTCCTTTTATTATTATTTTTTTAATTTCCAAGTACTTTCAATTTAAGGTTTGGTGTTTTTACCTGTAGAATGCCAGTTATAATGAACTAATAACTAATGCATAAAAAAGAGGGTCTTTTACCCTTAATCCTGGAAACAGCTGTAATAATAATTCCCCAAATATTTTTCGCTATTGCTGCACAATAATAAGCGTAAGTGTACATATAAACCTGTAAGAGAATGCAATTTAGCTCACAATTTCATTATGGTATTTAGTTTCGACCATTTTGGATTGTAAGGGTAAAATAAACATTCATAAAACATAATAGACCAAATCATTTCATAAATTAAGCCATATAATGTATTTAACTCCAAGTGATTTACATCAGAGGTTAATTTTTACCAATATCTTTAATGTTCAGGAGTAATGAAGATAGAGGAATATATGATTTTAAAACGTAGAACTTTATTAAACGTGGAGATTTTAATTTGCGAGGGACTGTGCAAACATTTAGCCTGCTTTTGTAGTACGTGTTTTTGTTTTTTTGCTTCTCCCTTGCACACCCACTCACCAACTCTAGCGCTGCGTGGCAGATTTGAATGAAGTGAAAAGCTCAATGGGTAATTGTCAAAATACTTTCATTTCTCCCACTTTCACACAAGAACCAAATAAAGCCAGGAGAGTCTCCCGTTTTTCACAACCACCCAGAAATCGGCAGCATCCACCTGGAGCTACCGAAGAGCACAGCTGAATCTCCCAGATCACATCTCCTTTTTTAATTCCAGAAATACACCTTGGAAGCAAGCACATTTCTTTCGAGTCTTGGGGTCTGATGTCAAAATTGCCCACCACCTAGCTCATGCAAAAATCTGTTTATGCACGTTGTCTCTCTCCTAGTATTACAAAAAAGAAATGTCAGTAATAATCAAGTGAGGGTGCTGAATTAAAATCTGAAATCGCTAACAAACCGATCTGTACAAAAGTGTCAGTGTTAAGATTTCCAGACTGGGGGTTGTGCGACAGAACCAGGAGCTCAGACAGGAGAAAGCAGCTCTCCACTCCAGTACTTTCACCCCGTTAATCTCACATGTGCTTTGCCACGGATTTCTTGCTATTTTATTTTTAACCTCTGCTACCTTGTAGGAAGTGGGCTATTCCGAGGGTGCTCGCAAGCAAAGCTCTGATTTTACAGATGGATGTAAAGCACTGTTAAATGAGAGCTGTAAGAAGGACTTTTTCAATTTACTTTGAGCTTAATCTGGAGTGGTTTAATCACAGCTTGTACACATCTTCTTAAAAATTGTTCTAAGGACGGGGAGAAGTAATAATCGTGTAGGAAATCATCACAACAGATGCCGGTTCCCATGATCCCATTTACACTTTTAACATCACTAATGAAAACCTATCTGGGCAGTACCTGTGTCAGAGAGGTGTCAGGTGGTCATTTGGCAAGACAGAATAGGAAGGAATCAGATCAGCATTTTGAAAATGGCTCACTTTTCTTTTTCCTTTTTTTTTTTTGTGTGTAGAGGGGTGGTTTTTTTGGTGGTGGTGGTTTTTTTTCTTTTTTTTTTTTTTTTTTTTTTTTTTTTTTTTTTTTTTTTTTTTTTTTTTTTTTTTGCACCTGTTATTCTAAAATTTCTTTCAGTTACATTTCAAAACACTACAGTTGGGATCTCCTTGCCAACCTGAGATGGCATAAGCCTGGGTAACAGAACAAAATGTGAGAAGGTCCTTCTGTCTTTAACGCCTGTTCACCAATGAATCAGCCTCCAATTAATCTGTTTCTTCAGTAGGAGTTTAATAAAAGTCAAGCACACACATGTTCAGTCTTGTTTAGTATTAAAGCTGTGTTAACATTATCTGCCTAGCCAGGTCAAAAATCTTATATAATTAAATGCCAGAAACCATTTCAGAATTTTAAGGGCTTTACAATTTTCTGTAAGTAATTGATTATGCAAGGCAGGGTAGTTTAAATTTAAAACAGGATAGTGATGAGTGTGATGTCACTTTTCATTACATATTTCAGAAAAGTTTGTTTCATGGCCAAACTACACATAAAACCTAACTTATTAGATTTGCTATTTTGCATTTTTATGAACCAGGAAAAAAAAAAAAAAAAAATCGGCAACCCAGATTTCCTTTCCACATCATGAAATATAAACTGAGTAGGTTGTGCACATCCCGAATTTCCACACTGTCAGACAGGCTATCCGCTATAATCACAGAGTAGGTTTTGCCCTACTCAGCTGTGCCTCAAACTTGGCTCGGAAAAGCAAGGTATTGTAATACCACGATTATACTAGATTACTCCCTGGGGGAAGTGAGGTGGGAATGGAACCCATTGGGCCATACAAATAGTTAAGTAACCACGGTCTTGAGACAGAACRATACCTATAGTTCAGTGTAGGCAACCAGCAGGCTTTGCTTGGAAATATGTGAGGAAAGTCTGATCTCCGAATAAATACAAGCTCTCTGTATTGATTAAAGTTCAGTTTTTCACCATTGAAACATGGCTATGATTTCTGATTGACAAAAAAATGTTGAGACAGAAATAAAAATAGGGAAAAAAATTAAACATATTAATCACAAAGACGTTTTTATGAAAGGGCGTATCACATCTAAAACTCCGTCCATAAAATCTACTCTTCATATTCCAGTTATTAGCACTGAAGACACTGTTTCCAAAGAAAGTTAAGAGCAATTTAATTCCTGCTGCCACCAAATGTTCAGCAGAAAATGTGGTTTCAGGCACCGTGCTGTGTCCTCAGTCCCCTCCCAGGCACCCTCTGCTCCCGAGAGGAGAGAGGTGGTCTTAGCTTTTCTCCTTCTCCATCTCCCTTTGAAAGCCTCCCTTTTTCTCCCTTCCCTTCCCATGGCTGAAAACCAGATGTACCCAGACCTCTCCATACACAACTCCTCTCCATCCTCCCCAAGAGGAATTAAGCAGTGGCATATTCTAATGACATAACGTAATGCATAACATACATGACAATGTATAACAACACGGAGCCCCAGCATCCAGGTTTCTCAGCCCGTGCCAATAATGACATCCAAAGGAGGAATTAGAGAAGGCTTAGGAATAAAAATTCAAAGAAGGTCTTAGAGCAAGATGCCGTCATTCCAAGGTACAAGGACAAAGAGAAAAAAGAAAAGCTGAGCATGTATGTTTAAACACAACATTAGCTCATAACACTGAAGTTAAGCATCTTCATAAGTTTTAAAGCATAGTAAAAATACAGAAAAAAAAGAGTGAAAAAAGAATCTGAGGGACATGAGAGAAGGGGAAACCAAAAAAAGCCATTAAAAATAGAGCTACAGAAAACTAAGGAAGCTTATAGCAATGGAGGACAGCCAGCTTTGGATAAACAAAGACAATTTTGGAAATGGCACAGTAAAAATAGGTCAGTAATACATATAAGTAGAAATTAATATGATGGAAATGATTTAACAGCCAATATACTGTACTCCATACAGTGCCACGATCATTAAGCTGGTGAATGGGTGTTAATGTGGTAGAAGCAAAGCAATGTATAAAAAGTCAAATCAATACTGCAAGAACAGACCAGCATGTGAGCAGAAATAAAGACAATCAAAAACAACAGTGCTTTTAGTATAGTTACCCTGTAAAATAAAGCTGATCAATATACAGGTAAAGGAACAAGCCTTGTAGTCACAGCAGACTGAAATACAGGCAGGTATCAGTTTGATGAAAATATACAACTCAGTTCATTCTGCCAATAGGGTCGGACTGGCTGAATAATGCACAGGATGGAAAAACAGAGCACTGCACCAATAAAGCAAACAATAACATAAAAATGTCAGACAAGTGCAAAAATAAAGGGAAGCAGCCCTGCAACCTCTTTTAGCCTGGCAAGCTTATGCTCAGCAACTTTAAAATATACAAGTTTCTGTTACTTTTTATTAAAAACATGATTAGACTAATAATTTTCAGTTCCCATGACATGGACATCTGGTAGCCGTGGCTAATAGAAAAAAGGCAGATGTCAAAGAACTTTAATTGTGACCTCAAATGACTCTTAATATTCTGTTATTTGGTTTGTACAAACAGAAAATGAAGTACAGCAGTTTTGAGATGTGAGCAAATGAGACCATTGGACATACTGTTTTTATACTAGGCTTTATTCATGTGTACACCTAAAACCAGTTCTTCTGTGCTTATACTGGTCACTGGCAAAACCTTTTCTTTGAAATTTCCAAATTAAAAGCATATTGTAATTTTTCCTATTCCTACATTTCTCTATACTCATTTAGTTGTGTGCAATAAACCATTTTCCAGTTTGCTTTTAAAGTAATTAAATTTAAAATGAAAAGTTTGTAAATAAACCTCTTGTTTTTCAATAGAGATCATTAAAATACAAAATAACCATTTTTCAAAAAATACATTATTGGATGTTGTGTCTGCTGTCTGCTTGACACAAGGACATCTGGAGATCTGGGCAGTGCATTTGCTGTGGCGGTATGTGAACTTTACTTTAGGATTAGAACAAAAATGGCAGCCTCATAAATGTCTACACCATCCTTCAGAGAATAGCAGGCAACCTCCCGAACTACAGTAATGAAAAGTTGCGGTTACAAAGCGCATTTTGAGAAGAGGGAAGGAAACTCTGTCTCTTTTGGACTGTAACTCTGCATTTCAGGCTGAAAGCATTTTTTTCCCTTATTCAAGGCTGTGTTAAAAATCTAGCTAATCCTTTGCACATCTATACAAGCGTGAGTATAACTATTACCCGCCTACACGGGGAAATGGAGGCGGAGGTGTAAGGCTGTGGCGCGATGCCACGTGGTGGCATGGCCAAGTCACCAGAGAAAGCTGGGGGTCACCACCCCTTGGGGAGCTCCATGTCTCATCCTTTGGTGAAATTCAAACAAATTCCTATCACGAACGCAATTAGCGTGATGTAAGTCCTTAATTCGAGGGACCCCGGATGCTAAAGGGGTGAGCAGTTCCTCCGTGGAGCCGCAATGCTCAGCGTGGTCCCCATCAGCACGCGGCGACAGAGGGGTTAGCTCTGAATTAAATGAGTTGACCCAACCACAGTCAGCGGCGGGGTAAGATATAAATAAAGCACGTGGTGCCTYGCAGGCCTGAGCTCTGACGGCGGATCTTTGCACTGACTCTTCCAGGGTCTCGGTTAGCAGCCCCCGCTGCCTAAATTATCTCCTGACAAGTCCCCACCACCAGCGTTAAAAAGATATATATGTTAAGGATTGCGCCTCCACTGCAGGAAGCTGTGGGATGGCATAACGGCATAAACGTTTCTCCGCAGTCGTACCTAACGTAAGTATCACATGGGCACGAATCAACAAGGGTAACATATTTCACTACAGTTAATTATCCCGATTTATCCCAAGAAACTAGGTTTTAGGCTGTAATCTGTGAGGAAATCTGCTGTTCTAGTCCTAAATCCTCCCCTCAGCCTGGTGATTATCAACTACATTTTTGTACAGGAGGGAATTAATGCCACATACTGCCTAAGCAGCTTTGAAGTCAAAAAGGTCCAGACCTGTAATAACTTTTGTGCCGTGTTATTGATTGAGGGGGGAAGCGAGGTGCCTGCGGTCGCCGGCGTATCCGGAGGGTTTCCGTGCCCTCCTTCCCTCCTGCCCCTCGGCAGCCGGTCCAGCCCTGCCACGAACCCCGCCATTACCTCTCGGCAGGGGACCCCAGGTACCTGCTGACGCAGGCTGCGCCTTGGACCAGAGGTAACGAGCTGGAATTACAATGCAACCTGATTTTCCCATCTAGCAACAATCAATACAGCTTTAGAATTTGATAATAAGGAGCCTTTTCAGAAAATAATCGTGTTTGCGGTGAAAGGCCGCGCACAAAACAGAGGTAATTTTTTTTCCTGAGAGTGCATGTGCGACGATTCCAGCAACATTTATATTTAATTTGATTATTAAACACTGTAATTCAAGTTTTACATATATGCATGTGCACGTGCACACACACGTGTTTTGCACAATGCCTGTCGGAAAACCCAGACAAGGTTTTTGTTGGAAGTGGTAAAG
>JAYKAV010003177.1:2867756-2941880 GCA_035582835.1 Phoebastria nigripes
AAAAAAGGAAAGGGAAAAAAAAAAAAAAAGGAAAAAAAAAATCCTATCTGGAGCCATGCATTTATTCAAAAGCATTTCAATCTGCGTGCACATCTTCATCACTTCAGTGATAATTAAATCTGGGAATCACAGGTGATGTCCTCGCACAGTCTCTTTGCCGGGCTCCCACCGGGCCAATGAAGCGGGGCTCCCTGTGAGGCCTGTTAGCACAGATCAGGTGGTAATGTGGAGGGACAGATGAGCTTTAGCTGACAGATGGCAGGATGACCTGGAAAACCTGCCCCCTTTTCTGGGATCAGGCAGCAGCTGACAGGTATTATTTCATAAAATAACGTCTAAAAGGAATCGCCAGGGTCTTCGCATTAATCTGAGGCTGCAACCAGCCATGTAACGTTTATGTCAGAACAAATCTGTCTCTATGCAGGAGAAGGAAAGTGGTTTTTGATGAAGTTGTTCATAAATTTTAATATAATATGCCTGATGGTGTCAGATATAGTCTCATATCTCTTTTATATTTAAAAGCTCTAGTGAAACATAGAAATATTCAATCTCCAACAAGCTACTTTTAAATAACTAAAAAGTTAACCAAGGATACCTTACTGCTTTTCCCCATTTTCAGCAAAGAATTTGCATGTGTAATCTCCATGTTTTTAAATGAAAACATCTCAATTGCATGAAAACCTTTCTGTAATTGGTACTAAACAAAGGCACCACTAAAGCTTCTGCAAAGTTGTTTTATAAAAACAAATGAATAACTGACGCAGGGAAATAAAAAAGCAGCCTTACATGGAGCTGCTTATCAGCAACGACTTAATTAAAAACACCTTAAAAATCAGTATTTTTTTTTTTCTCTTTAAAAACTTGAGCTATGTCTGCTTTGTAGAGTGAAGCATTGCATTAAAATGCCCTCTCCAGACACATGACATTTGAAAGTTTAGGCACAGCTGAATATTTGGGGAATTCAAACACCTGGATTGGGTCTGGGCTTGCCAGCCCTCCGAGTCTTTTTGCAAACTAGAGAGAAAGCAAGGTCGTGCTTCCCACCTCATTCCTTCCTCGATACAGCACCAGCTAGTTCAGCTACACCCTGATAAATTCAAGACTCGGTAATCAGCATTAATATGCAAGCAAGTATCAATCCAAAACCTGCTAATGAAAATGATTACACTGTTATATTCATCTGAATCTTATATGAGCTACAGAGGGGCATAYACCAGCGATATGCATGTCTCACTGTCTTTGCGGTGCCACCTTAAAGACCCCTTGTTCACTTTTTTTTCTCTTTTATCGTCTTTTAGTTGTAGAGAGTCACCTGCTTAAATATCTCTGAGGGTACTAGTAAAAAAGAAAAACAACATACATAACAGATGCGCGAGTGAACCTTGGGATGAATGTATTATGGATACAGAACCATCATCACACACCTCATAATCACTTTTTCACCTGCCCATCTGGTGCAGACCTGTGGCTTGTTAGTAACGCACTCAGATACAGTAAAATGTGCTTATCTAAAAAGAACAATTAAGCAGAAGCTCGCATGGTGCAGTTAGCATGATTTGAGAAGAAAAATGCGATAGAGGAAAACAGACACGGCATCTTGCTTTTTGGAAAGGTATGCGCCACGCTTCCACGTTTGAAAAAGTAAGAGGAAAACRGCAAGTCTTTTACTGAAGTTTAACAAAACCACAATGCCTTTTTTTAAAAGATCCTAGAACGTGAACTTTTCAGCATAATATCTTCCATTTATTCGCCAAGCAAGCATAAAAAAGACAAAGGCAATACAAGCTTCACCTCCAATGCGCTATAAATAGGTCTCAATTCTGACCAAGAGAAATCAACTTTAGGCTTAAGAGGTTGATTCATCCCCTTAGACTCTCCTTTAAGGTTGCAGTAATGATTTCACAATATTGACACTTTTCCAATGGAAACCAGGTTATTTCATTGTAATCAAAAGATGAAGACTTTTAATCACCAGTAAAATAGACTTAAAATCAGAGAAAGAAAGGTAGAAATATTATCACAGCATTGCCACTTTATGAAATTTGCTTTCCCTTTGGTTTCTCTTGGTAGTTTTCCAATGTGAATCCCCTTCCGGCAGCTAAATCTACTGAATTTCTTGGATTCTTGGTTACTATGGATGTCTGAACAAGCAAAATCTCATTTACCTTTCAGGCACTGGACATATGACAATACATGGGCTATCAGAAGACACCTGCTTTCCTTGAGATACACAGTGAATTAAAGCCATAATTTCCATTGATATTCATGACAGTTACTTAGCTGAGTCTACTACAGTTAAGGAAGAGAAGATATTTCCCAAAACTATTTATCTTGGTGTACCTGACCTAAAAACAGAAAACCAAATAGATAATCACAGATTCTGTGGTAGCTCTTGTGTAACAGTCCTTGAGCTTACTTAACTGCATCGGGCACAAATGTTGCTCTTGTGTATGGAAAAATTCAGAAGGTTGTGCTTCCTTTTGCTCTATTTCATCCTATCAGTTGCACAGGGAAAAGTAACTGGAGAGCTATTTGTAACTGTTTTTTTTTCTAACTGTCATCTCATATAATTTTCTCAGGCTTGAATTAATATGAAATTTGACAAAAAATCACCTGCCTTAATTTACAATCTTTCATATGAAAAAAAAAAAAATGGAATGCAATGAATTCCACCTTGCTTAGCTTTAAAGATACCTCACATGTCAACACATAGATGTTGCACCACCTACATACTGGGAGCTCAGTGGTTCCACAGACATTTTTCAAAAGACTGAGCATTTTTAAAAGCTCAAGTGCAACTTATCTCCTCACCAATAATGTGAATTACAACATATGTGTTTTAAGGAAACCATTTATTTTTATGCTAAGGCATAAACTGGCCTATGAACAAGATTTTAGTTTAACAGCGACATCAAAGGGTCCCAATGAACAAGTAGACAGAAAGTGTACACTTACGCAGTTCAAAGCACTATGACCGTGTTACACTGTCAAGATAGATGCAGGGTCTCCAAATTCCACCAATTAATTTTTTTCTCAAAGAAATTTGGTTAATATTAATAGCGATACTCAGTGAAAATCTCTGCATGTATGTAAGATATAGATATAGATATGTAAATCAATATTTGCATAAGGACCTTTATACTCCCCAAGCCAAAACTGGTTTGTTTGATTAGTTGAGTAAGCCTGCTGTATTAATTGGCTCTGGTTGTCATAATTAAAAGAACAATAGGGTGTTTCACTGGTCCGCAACTGTTGTTTGAGCACACCATAGTTTTGAAGTTATCATATAAGCACACAGTTAATTTTATCTCAAAATAAAAATAATACTGGAGTTCAGACTCATGATTTCCACAGGGGAAAACTCAATGGAAATCCATTCTCCAGTGGCATAAGAAGCACTGACGCAAATCCTACATACATATGGATAATTTGTAGTAATCAGACATTCCAAGCCCTTGCTTGAAAAATATGTTGTAGAAAGTATATATACTCTCATTCAAAACTCCAAAGACATATTTTGATTACTGATAAGTTCATTAAGAGACTTGATTGCCTTTATATAAGAACATTCACTAAACAGTTTGATGCTTAAATTCATAATCTAAATCCCAATCTATAATCTGCTCTTGCTCTTTCCAGTGTATACCTAGACCATACAAAGAATTCATACCCCTTGTATTCAGTGGTGCATATTGCCCCATCTGCACATTTTATTCAGCTAAAAGATGCTTTGACTTGATACACCAGCCTTTTCTGGAGTACAGAGGACAACCGCCCTCACCATCAATGTCTTTTGTTACTTTACAGATTTTACTCAATAAGGATGCAATTTACGTTCTAAGTAAAAAAAACTGAGATATGATCCTCTCCAGTGACAACTATATTTCTTAAGGAATTTCAAGGAAGACTTCATTTTGCCCAAAATAATACATACAAAGTGTGTTAAAGTATTAACAAACAGTAAAAGATGAYTGATCGTTTGCAAAAATTAAGGCAGCTAAAATTAAACCAGTTGGCAGTGGCCAACACAGAGTTAATCTGAAAAATCATGTTTGTTTTATTTACAGAGTTTCGATTACTAAAATTTAATCCCAATGGTTCAAACAATCATTTATTTGTATAAATTAATAACTCATCTCTTTTATCCCCCTCCCCCACAATATTTTAGGACAAAAAGTGAAGAAACTCCCAATCGAATGACATTGTAAGGGTGTGTAGGATACCTGACAACTATAAAGTGCATTAACCAGAGACATATTTTCCTTGTATATCAGAAAAACTCCTATCTCAAACCTTCCAGAAATTAACAGAAAACCACAGAAATGTTATTCAGAAGGGAACACTGGAAGTGGTCTTGCCCAGTCTCTCACTTAAAGCAGTTGTATTGCCAGTGCTAGATCAGGTCACCTGTGGTTTTTGTCTAGCCAAGTCATGAAAACCGCCAAGGGTGGAGACTCTACAACCACTCGARATCCCTGTTCTGGTGTTGTACTATACTCTTACCAAAATATTTTTCCTCATGTCCAATCTGAGCCTCCCAAGATGTAATTTGTGGCAACTGGCCAATCTGCTGCTACTGAAAAGGGCATTGATCTGTCGTCTTTGCAAATGCCCTTAGTCTTCTCTTCATCAGACTGTTCAAGCCCATTGCCCTCCACCTCTTCTTTTGGGGCTTGTGCCCTAGGCACTCAGTTACTTCTTCTGAACCTTCTCCCATTTCTCCATGTTTCATGTGACCTGGGAGCCCAACCTGAGCAGCACACACCTGGGGTGGCCTCACCATCCTGTGCAGGGGGGGATGATAACCTCCCATCCTCCTCCTCATCTAGCTCACTATATGGTATGCTGATTCCTCAGCATGAGCACACCATGAGCTCCTATTTAACCTACATCAACTGGGATTGCCAGGTCATTTTCAATAAATGTGTTCCTCCTCCAGTTAAATAATTACTAATTGTTTCCTACAGCTGTACCCTTAGGGTCTTCCATTGCTGCAGCAGGGTGCTGAGCTATATTAGATCAGAAGAGTGCTACCACGTCCATTCATGGTCACAGGGTTTCTACACCTGTAGTGATACAGGATTACAGTATAATGGCCAATAAATCTTAAACCTTTTCCTATATTGAAGAAGGAGGTTAGGAGCTCTTCTTCTGTTTCTTAGACAGACAAAAGATATTTCTGGCAGAACTAGGTTTGTTTCCTTAAATTTTGCTTTCCATATGCTCAGGATAGTTATTTAGTTTGTCTCTGGTACTGAGGTGGCCAACAATGCAGTGCTATTTCATCTAATGAAAAAAGAGAAGTACAAGGTATGAAAACCTTATTCTAAAAATGAACGAAGCAGATGGGATATGCAATTCTAACTTAGTCCATTTGCATGTGTTTGTTGGTTGCTTTTTTTTTTTCCTTTTTTTTCCTTTTTTTTTTTTCCTTTTTTTTAAGTTCTAGTAGATTTATCTACTTGAAAAGGTCTGCTTGCAGCAGAAAGGAAAACCAATTCTTCCAGCTTTAGGGCAGGAAAGTGCATAGCTGCTAAGGAAGAGGAGAGATTATGCACATAACATCCTCACCTCCTACATTTGGCAGCTCCCTCTGCTTGGAAGCTGTCACCCAAGGCATCCAGCCCAGGGTGTTCTAGTCCTCGATATCCTCCTTGCACAGTCTCCCACTTCCTGGAGATGAACCAACACTTTGTGTTTGACTTCCCCCACCAGCTTCAGTGTATTATACTATTGCTTTCCTCTTCTCCCTAGCTGGCAGTATCAGAGACAGCTTATTTCAAGTTGCAACCTCCTGAGACCTGTATTATCACTATATTTAAAGGGTAAAGGGAGAGTAAGAAGAGAAAGGACAGCATACAAGGACTCAAACAGCCCATGCACAGGTTAAAAAGACCTCTCCTGACTACAGTCTCTGTACGTGAGAGAGAAAAGGAATGGTTTTCTCAGCATCCCTTAATGGATGCGTGATGGCCTGCAGGAAGAAACAACAGGAGATGCCATATTCTGGATAATTGTATACAAGCACACACGAAAAACTGCAAAAACTGAAGAGGCAAGTCAACAGGGTTTCTCAAATCTCCACATAAACAATGTTTTTTTTAATATTTAACTTCAAATTTAACTTTGCAGTCATAGGATGATAAATTCTGTATGTAGATAATTAAGATAATGTGCAATAGGAAGGGCTTTGCAATGCCTTTGTCATTGACCMATATTTTAGGTAGTAAAAAATCTCTTCACCCCAATCAAAGCTTCAGAAAAATTCTTCCAAGTTTCCTTGATAGACTTTCAGTGCACACCTCGCCCTGGCCAACTACTCTATGGTCAGTGTACAGGAGGGTTCAAGATGTACAYGGGTTGGTCTTTAACCTTTAACTGGTTTTACCTTTAACTATTTACAAATCCTGGTGACAGCAGGTACCTTAACAGAAAAATGTAGAGAAAGGAAAAAGTTTGTTGCACCTATCTCACATTGCATTTTCTCTGCTTTTGTGTGTGTAGAGAAATATGAAAAAACCTATCCATACCTATCCACTATTTTTTGAGCTTTCCCACATGAGCACTCAGTTTAATATTTTGCAAGTGCCAATAGCCTTTTCTATCTCTGCAGCTCCCCCTAAGCATTAGGTAAAAAATATTTTTCAACGATTGATTGTAGTAAAAGGGCTGTTGAAGAGYATGTGTGAGAAGAGCATCACACCACCCTCTCAAGGCCCTTGGAGGGTGCCTTGAGCACTGTAAGTTAAAAGAAGAGGAAAAATAACCCTGAGTGACTGTGTTACTATAGTCGTTTCTTCCAAGCAGTGCTGGATATCTATATCTTCCTTTCTTTCCTTCTCATTTTAGAATTTCAAACACCTTTTTTTTTTTTTTTTAAGATTATTATCAGTTAACGGGCTTATTGTTGGGGAGGTTATTTTAAAGAATGGGAGGGAGGTACAACTACTTTATTTTCGTTAAATCTGGATCTCTTGATTTACTTTTGCAACCACAGAACAAATTGACAAAGCAGAAAAGTAAATGCAAACAAAGAAGACAGCAGCCAGTGCCACTCTGTGTCCTGTGGGATTTTCCAAATTGCTAAAAGCTGTCACCATAGCCTGAAGTATCAAGTGTGAGGCACATGCTGTTGTTAGTTGTTAAATTTAGTRCCACTAAGGGCTACTCCTAAAAAAAAACCCAAACAAAAACAACCTACCAGTGTCTAAAGCAGTCAGCATCTAAAGCAGATATTAGTGAGTGATTTCCCTGTGAAGAAAAAGTAWAGTAGTAAGATGTTTTCTATTCCAAGTATCAGGAGACAAAGGACTTGTCATGAAAATCAAAATATCTCAAAGATTCACAAACTAGTCTCTATGTCCCAGCAGAAACCATGGGGCATTTGTGATGGGCAGCCAAGTGCTAGTTCATCACATAATACTTGCTCCTCCTGCCCCTTGTTTCATCTGCTAATGTGCATTAAAAGTTGGGTGTAACATACTGCATGTTTTCTGAATGTTAATTTTATATTCAGCAATATCTATCATGACTGAGGATGTGGTTTGGGTTGCCAGTGTCAAAAGAGATGGTTCACACCACTACAGATGAGAGAGCAAATAATCCAGACAATGTTATCTATATTACTATGAGATAAAGAAAGTTGGAAATTGCATCTCTGGATCTTTTGCATACACATTGAAAATGCTAAATACGCTCATTCCTGTGTGCCCGAGATGCCTGATGTTTGGGGAAATGTTCTCAACAGAGAGAGATGTTGAGAGCTTCACTGAAATTGAAACCCTCTCAAGGTGCTGGCATGAGATGCAGAAGAAGGAACGGCAAAAGCAATAAACCTGATACGGTGGGACGGGGCGAGGACTGCGTGTGAGAAGGGTGAGAACAATCCCCATCCAGAGTCAGAAGTGTCCGTAAATCAAAGTGTAAGTATACTACACATATGTCCCCCACCACCAGGACCTAGCCAAGCGGTGCCAGCTGTGCGATGGAGGCGCTCAGGAAGTCTAGGATTCCTCAAACATCTGCTGGTGCCATTAAGAATGAGAAGTAAATCCACACTGGCATTACTTGAGATTTATTTTTCCACATTAACCCCAGCAACAACTGCCAAGTTTTTTGCTCGTTTGCCACACAAGTAACCACTGAGTGGCATAAGAATGGGAGCCAGATGAGAAACTAACTATACGTGGAAAAATCACGATTAGGGCAAATTAATAGAAACCAGTAAGCGCCCAATGAAATAGGGACAAAGAAATACAGGGGGGAGGAAGGCTGGAGAAAATGCATTCAGACTTCTCTTAAACTACTGCTATAATGAGAGGGCATGTTATTGTTTCTACAATATCTAAGTTATGGGTCCACAGTTATGGGTCCACTCAGAGCAGGAGAAGACAGCTGCCTATCTTACTAGTGTATTTGCTCTTATTCTGTTGAGAACTACATTAAAGATAGGTAGCCACCGCCATTCAGAGGGGTTGATGAACAAGAACAAACTCCTTTCACATAGTGCCAGGTAAATAAAGCATAAGGTTGTCATCCCCACTACGCAGACCATTGCAGCTACACCTCTCTTTCTCTACGTTCTCCTGATCACCTCCCAAGCTCCTTTTGTCCATGAGATCCTCAGAAGGTCATGCAGTGAGTGATACCCTTATTTCCTTGATTACAGGAATTTGATTACAAATACCTCCACATGAAGTGATAAAGAGATCAAAGAGGGACTTAAGTCACTTGTTTTTGCTACAATATGGTCCATAATGCTGAGTTAAAAGCTACATTAAAAAAAAAAAAAAGTTAATTCTTTAAACATAAATGTCATTTATTTTAGTACTAATAGTCCTTCTGCCATATGATCAACCTATGTTCAAAGCAGACAAAGGCTCCTGGGTCTATCTTGTGCTCCTCTACGCATGCTACATGTGGATCTGCCAGCCGTATTGTGTCTTACAGTTTAAGCAACACCTAAGTGTTATATCTCTGTGATGCTTATTTCTAGGTCATGCTGGTTTCTTTATGCATTGTGAGTTAGGGTTTCATAATCATTTTTTCAGCTCAAGTCTGCAAACAAAATCTGTCTTTTGTGTTACTGGTCTTCACTCCTCCTTTCCCCTTGGCATGCCACTGTCTGCTCTTTTGTTTTTTTGTAACTAGAAATGAAAGGACCTTGAAACTTTTTAACATATTTAAGAGCTTACACCCCTTTGTTTCATGTTACAAGAGAAATGCTTTTCTGGGAATACTGATACAGACACCTAATTTGTTTTCTTTTTTTTTAAAAACTGCATTTCAGGTTGCCTGAAGGATGCAAGCAGTGTTAGGTAGGAATCATTAATGAGATAACTGACTATAATAATCACAAAATATTTTCTGGTAAAACACAATATTCACTGAACAGATACTAAACTGCATTTTTAAATTATAGAAGAAATTTCCCTTGATTAAAATCAATACAACATTTTATTTGTGAATGCTTATTTATGGTGCCGTTATAGCTGCTTCTTTCTAAAATCTAAGTTGATTAGTTCTGTAAGGAATCCATCAAGTTATGAAAAATTTCTTCCCACCTTTGCAGCCTGCATAACACAAAGCCTCTGTATGTACTGTACTTTCAAGCTATACATAAGTACGGACACTAATGCTTGCGATACTCATTTTCTTTGTCTGTAGCAGAGTAGGACAAAAAGAAGGCTATAAAATCATAGTAATGTCATAGTAAAAATTGGTTGCTTCCACTTTGCTTTTAGGGTTTTTTCCTCCTAGTCTGGAGGACAATGGTTAAAGCCGCTCACCTACAAGCATCATGAAATCTGTGTGTTTTACCAAGATGTTTCAAAGAAACCCTCAGACAAGAGCACAGTCAATGAAGCTGCTGCTCAAACTTTTCTTGATAGATGTCTGTTATTGTCTGACTTAATCTAGGCCACCTGGGAAAGATCAAGCATCAAATACAGCCTTTGCCATGATATGAACATGACAGAAAWGGTATTGTACTGTATCTTGCCATACACCAAAGCAGGACCTGTGACATAGCCAGACCACAGCTACTGCACTCTTGGCAGTAGGAATCATGAAGAAGCACTAGTCACAGCTCTCTGCCTTTCAGCATTATTCAAAACTAATGATTTTGGCCCCTGGATAAATACTATTTTTGAACCAACTTGCCAAATCTAAACTGTCCCCTATTTCTACTCATAAGGTACTACATAACTCCCGTAGGTTTCAGCACCRTGTCACTGTAGCAATTGGGATATACAATAAAGAACATACAATAAAAATACAGTCTTTTCACCTTATTTTAAGGCTTTTCCCAGAACATCTAGGAGCACGAATTAGAACCACCACTCAGCTTCAGCAAGAACAAGTTGCTGTTGGTGAATTAAGTAAAGTGGTCTGATGATGCTAGTGATTATATTAATCCCCTTGACAGCAAGTGGATTCAGCATTCATTTCTTGAATGAGATGAAGATATGACTGGATACTCATCTATTGCTGGTTTAGCAAGTAAAAGTGACTGCAGAGAACCACCGGTCCTTGGAAAGCTCTGTTTAAGACTGACCTTTATTAATTGGTTCAGACATTTGCCTTGCATCAGATTTCTAATAAGGGTTGCGTCATTGTCACATTCCAGTTGTACCCTTATCAAACAGGATGTATGTTTTTAGCCAAGAAGCTAAAAGTTATAGGAACTTAGATGGAATCTCATGTTTCATTTCTGCATATGAAATTCTTGTTTGGATAAGCTACAGGATTTCATTCCAAATCTCTGAGATCTAGAGAAAAGTACTTTAAATGTATATACAAATATACAAATCAAAATCAATAACCTACATGAAAATCTTGACTCGAGGGACAGACATTTCCATGAAGCTGCTAAAGAAGTAGCTATCAAGAAGATGGATCAAGCAAATTAAAAAGACATGTTGCTGTAATTCAGTATTACCAGGAAACATTCCAGAATGAACTTAACTTGGAAATAAATTGTTTAAATGACAATAATTGTACCTTCAATTATGGCTATATTGGTATTGTTTCCTAATAACCTTATTCATGGACAAATTTCACACAGATGAAGAGTTTGTTCAATGCTAATAGCAAGACTTTGCATGTTTACCTCCTTGTTGCTGCAAAACTCCAAGTATTCACAACTTCTTTCTAGCCTAATGAAACAAGATTGTCTAATTTAATTAAAAGACTCAGAGAAGGAAATTAAAAAGAGGACATTTTAAGGGCCTATCTTATAAGGCCGATGTTGTAATTGGGAAAGGAATGGAAAGGATCTTATCTGGGTATGAAAGAGCCTAGTTCTTCATGTATATTCTTCCCCTTGGGACTCTGATTAAAGCCAAGGTCTACTAACCTTGTTATAAACTCCATATTTATTTTGATTGCCAGAAAAAAGATGATAAAAAAGCAAGTTTTTTGAATCAATTACAGGCTATAGATCCTAAAGAATCTAACAAAGATTTAATCATAAACATAATTTTAGCCAATGGTAATACCAATTAAATTAACAGGACTCCTAACATGTCTTCTATTGAATCTGTGAGTAGCTGCTGGACTGGGACCACGGTCGATTATTGGGGAGCCAAAGTGACCAAAATGTATGATGGAATTTGTTTCTACACTCTTAAAACAAAAACATCAGGGCAGCTCCTGTAAGGAACAGGTACGTGACAAATATGAACCTCCATCTTCAGAATATACAGCTACCCAACCAACAATGGACTTGTGATCATATACATAGAAATTATTTTAACTGCATATGTTTTGTAATTTAATAATATCATTGGTTAGTCAGAAGTCATGCAAGAAATTTAAAAATATTTTAAATTCTTAGTTTCAGTGAAGAAGAAAACCTTGTAAAAATAGTCAAAATAAATGTTTCTTTCTTTTARCATTTGGCTCGCCTCACTGATTTAACTGAAGTATGCCATTTTGTATCACACTGTGATTATCGGAATCTAAAGAAATAGGACGCAGTCATAGCTATTACCCACATCAAGAAATTAATTACTTTTTCCTCAGTATCCCCTTCTACACATAACCCTGGTTTTGATTTAAAACTTTTAAAGAATGTTACCTCTCAGTGGCTGAGCAAAAATTAGTTTTTAGTGACAAAATCAGTTAAAAATACCTTTCTAACCTAAAATCTGAGAAGATTTTTTTCCCTTGCATTGTAACGCAGAAAGGTGTCCACAATAAAGAGCATTTAAAATGTATGATGCATATTGACTTGCAGAGCTATTTTTCCTATATTTTTTTCTTAGCATCCAGGAAGCAGAAATAGTCTAAATGATGAAACAATGGCATGTTCTTTTCCAAAACTGCAAGCATATTGTTGCAAGCATTATTTAAATTAGGACTATATTGAATTTAAGTAATCCTGACCTCATATATACAAAAAATCACATCAAGTTTGCTGTCCCTGAATCCACAGACGCCAGACACTGAGCAGGTTACCCACTAGAAGACACACTAATTTAGAGATGACCTTGAATCCCACTGGATGGTGTAAACTACAAGGCGTGTCACAGTAACAAAGCAGATGTGTTATTTGCGTGGAGGGTGGGATTATTCAGGACAACCTGCTGGACTGCTCCAACCTATAAGCAGTAACACATCAGTCATTTCTGCAGGCAAATCAATGAAATAACAGGGACACCTGTACATTATCACTACCTTCAGTTTTACGTTCTATTATTCTGATTTTCCAAAAGGAACCACACATGCACCAAGGCATATCCTTACTACTTTTGGGGTTTATTTGCCTGTAGCTCTTCCCTGACCTCTGCTTGGCTGGGGTTCAACCACGCAAATGATTTTACTAACAAACACCTACAGTATCTTCTGCCTAGCTTGGTTATACTAATAATTTTTCTTAAAAAAAAAAAAAAATAGAGAGGTTAGGAATGTAGGCACCTAGGGAAAGGTGGTCAAATGTTGAGAAGAGATTCATAATATGCTGTACTATTTCCCTGTCTATGTATGCCTTATTGGTTTGTGTAATCCATACTCTGTGATAAACCTTTGAATGGTTTAATTTTAACTTATTCCATATGTAGGTTAAACTGTATGTATCACATCATTTACTCCTTTTGTATGCATGCTGAACTGTAAAACATTTAATAATATATATGGGAAGTAAGCCAACTCTGACTGGCATAGAAACCCTGGAGATTGGTGAATAATATATAAAACCATTTCTTCTCTGTTAGTAGCATGTGTCCTGGCTTATTGAGTCCTGTGCTGATATATCACTTTTAGGAATTCACTTTGTCAATCAAACTTAAAAATCCTTCCTAAACTTTCCCCTAGCCTTTTACAAAAATAACAATAAGATAAAAACTTCCAAGTCTGAAACGAGACCTCTTCTTACATCTCCTTGGGGGGAATCAAAGGCTGACAGTCTGAATGTGCAGCATGCAAGAATCACAATATGGAAATCATGCCAAAATGTTTAAAAACATAAAAATAACAGATAAATAAGTAAATGGAATCTGCTGCCTAATGCAATAACTTGGCACCAAGTCAATTTTAACCTTTCAACTTTTTTAATTTATGCAACAAGGGATTCTGAAAGTATCACAGAGAATTTATTTTTATCCATGGAAAGAAGAAATGAAAGAATTTGGGATTCAGGTASATACTTTCTACTAATCCCTGGTTACTAGGAGCACTGTGAGATCAGAAACTTTTTAATGACTATTGATGAATACAAGAAAGGTCGGAATTAAAAAGAAATAGACAACCTAATTCTGTTGTGAAGCTAAAGTAAAAATACTGCCAAACAGAGGTACTGAAAACTTTCATAGTAATTCCTGGTTTCCTGAACACAAGAGAGTAACAGGGAAGTAAATGGCACTAAGCCCATGTTCCCAAAAAGATGGAGAAGACAACAAATATATTAACCTTCCCTGTTTGCTTTTTTTTCCTGGAAACTCTTGAAATAATCACAGTATTTTTCCTTTAAACCAAGAAAAAAGCAAGGAGAGGCACAAGAGCGGTGGCCAAACCCAAGTTCAGGTAGCCGCCAGAGAAATGCCCTGCTACCAGTCTTTTATGGAAAYGTTGTGCAGGATACAGGAGCAATGGGAACCTGCAAAGCATCGCAGCAACACAACAGGAGTCTGGGGGCTCCAAAGGGCCATTTACAGGAGCACAGATAATTTTTAATAATTTAAGTTTTTGACTAGAAAAATCTCTAGCACAGATACTGCCATATTAACATAACATAAGCAGCCTAACACGTCTCTGTCAGGCCATTTTTCATCTCAAAGTTTACTTTTCCTAATTTAGTCACGCTCTTTTTTTCAAATCACTGCAATCTCCTGAGGAGCCCTGGGGCCCCTGTTGTGCAGAAAGTCTCTCGTAGCAGGGCCATGTTGCGGAGGAGAGGTCTAACAGGAGCAATAACAGCCTTGGTACAGAGGTTGGGGATGCTGAGCATCCCCAGCATCCCCAGCACTGTCCATTGCCAAGTGACAGGGAATATCTGCAAAAAAGGGGTTTCAAAAAAGAAATATGGTCCCTATGGCTTTCTGTGTCAAAGAGAACAACTGGCACAATTTTCCTTTTGCCATCTTGTAAGTGAAGGAGGAATTAGCCCTTGAATTTCATTTCTGAGGAAGAAAACAGGGCATATTAAGAAAGAGATGAAATCTGAAGAGTAGGTAGAGCACCCCTATTTGTCTAGAATTAACAAAATTAGTGACATAAAATAAATTCACTCCTGTCATTGGAAATATTAAAAGAAAAAGACTGAGCCAAAGAAAATGAAAGACAAGGAAGCGGATGGTGAATTCAAAATCTTCCCAACATAAATCAACATCTCAACAAGAGCGTGTGTGCTGTCCATCCAGCAGCAAACATAACAGCAGTTAAAAAGGCCAATTAGTCTGAACAAGGACGTGCAGAATGATCAAGGGAGGTGTGCGAGGTATGTAATATCAGATACAGAGGGGAATGGAAAGATTACAGAATGAAGTTGAGAGTGTAAAAAAATGATAAGAAAAGCAAAGGTGGAGAATGAAAGGAAGATTGCACAAGATGATAAAGATAAATAAAAAGACATTTTTCAAGAACATATAGTCCAAGAGGTCAGCAAGGAAGACAGAAGGTCCTCTAAGAGATGGCATGGGTAATTTATTGACAGCAGAGGTAGGCGCTGATAAAAAAGAAAAAAAAAAAATGAATTCTTTGCCTTACTGTTCACAAAGCAAGCTGGGGGCAACACAGCAGAAATAGACATACTGCACATTTCCCAGGGGATGAAAAAGACACACTGAAGGAAATTAAATCACTGTAGAATAGGTGATTGCCTATAGTTTGACAATGCTCTGGACAGACAGGGCTCTGAAGACTGCCGTGTGTAAAGAGAAAATCTTTATTACAATGTACCTAAAAGCCTGCTTTGAAAGCAACAATCACATCAAATCACGGGGCCAAATTTTGGCCCCGCGTTTATGAGCGGTTCCCTGTGGATGACGGGGAACTACCTGAATGCACAAGGGCAGACATAATTCATGATAGGAAGCCATTTAAATGAACTGATCCACTGTCTCTGAAATCAAATCAGGTACTAGTGAAATTAGCTATGATAGATACCGGAAAAGTCCCAACAACAGACAAGCAAATTTATCATCAGCAACCTGAGGGAACCTGAAGTCCAAATCATACCCCTCTTACTCTTGCAAATAATCCTATTAATTTAAATTTAACTATTCACACCAATAAGGCAAGGAAGGAATAAAATTTTCTTTTTGTTCGTCCCATTTAATAACCTAATTTCATTCTTTTCTCATGCATTAAAAGAAAACAATAAATAAAAGGGACACACACACACAAGGCTTGGTTGTGGCCCCCCAGCTCCGCAGCCCCTCTCCAGCCTAGGGAGCCACCGGCTCTGGCCCTGGAAAAAGGGCAACTTGCAAAATTCCGAAGCCCAAAGTACTTCATTTCATAAATCAGTTAAGGAGCTAAGTGAAAATAATGCCATTGTTTATCGCATCACTAACAAACCTAAGTGCTTAAAGGCAAGGAAATTAATATTAAGGACATTCATAAATCTCACAGAAAACATATATTATACCAATTTACAATAGCTGAGAATCCGGCCCTTTACTCTTATTCAATATAAAATATATACATGTTGTCTTATTCAACAGAGTAGTCTTAATTCTAACCTAAAAATAAACCTTATTCTGTATCAGTGCAATTTCATATGCACAAATCTTTCAGAAGGAATTTCAATTAAGTTAACATTATGTATGCACCCATTACTGGCGTACAGTGATTGGTCTCTGACAGAAGGGAATGGACATATACACTTCTAATATACTGCAAATGAGCAAAGCTATATATTTCTCTATTATTCTTTACAAATAAATAATGTTTTCAAATGTAAGTGATTTTAACTGTCACTTGGTTAATCCATTAACTGATGTTTCCAAATAGCAATATCCTTTAGAATAATACAGGTTTTTGGACAAAGAAACAAATATATTGAAAATCCCAAGAGGCCAATGGTCAGAGTTAAGGGTATGGTGTTTACATAAATTAAGCATGTCTTTATGCTTGATCAGAATATAACTTTAACTGTGTTCCGACTAAAATGGATTATGTAATTAACTATTCCTTTTTAAAATTACTTTACATCTTTAAATGGTATGATAGATAAGTTTCATAGAACCCATAAATGATTTATGAGATATATTTTATTTTATTAATAAAATGCTTAGCGAGAGCTTAATCTCTCAAAATTTAATACAATGATGCATGTGCTTTAAATTAAGTCCGTGGTTAAATACTTTGTTGCATCTTGCTGCAAAGGTTCACCTTATAGGACTGAGTCCACATTTATGTTTTGGGCAGAAATAAATTAAATGTTATACAGCGCAGACACAAACAACCAACCACACATACACATACACACACAGAGTAAGTTTTGTGTATATTCACTATATTTCTGTAATCTTTTGTATTTGACATTCCCTTTTCCCAGATATTTACATTAAACAGATGGCATACCCTTTACTGCAGTTGACCACAATTTGGCTGTTTACTAAATATTTTTTGAAATTATAGATTTTTAAGGATCTCTGTCTTGATTTAGAATAGATTAAATATTTAGAAAGGCAAGTCATGCTGTGATTATTATAAGCAACTGTTATTTTTTCTGTGCATGAACATCG
This sequence comes from Phoebastria nigripes, assembly GCA_035582835.1. Classification (NCBI taxonomy): domain Eukaryota; kingdom Metazoa; phylum Chordata; class Aves; order Procellariiformes; family Diomedeidae; genus Phoebastria; species Phoebastria nigripes. The sequence goes on from JAYKAV010003177.1 coordinate 2,884,946, forward strand.
TGCTTATCATTACATATTAGATATCTTTTACTATATAATAATATGGCTAATATTCACTCAATATGAAGTTAATTAAATAATTAATTACATTAATCATCATCACACTGTTAGCTAAAATTCCATACACTTGTATATTTTAAAAAATCCAGTTTCATTCAGTGGCTTGCTCAGAAAAAAAAAAAATATTTTTCTCTCCCAGCCCTGAATATAAGCATCCTTTAAAAAAATTCAACAGCGTCGTGCAATGAAAAGAAAAGCATGTTCAGTTTAAATAAGTCTCTTTTTACTAACTAGTATATTAAATGTGGCTTTTAATTATTGGTTTTGATTATTTTTGAAGATTTTTGTATTTAGATGGCACACACATTTTCAATCATGTCTTAATTACTTTTAAAAATGCTGCACTGGCTTAGGGACAAGACAGATAACTTGTTAAGCATTTGAAATTTCTGAGCTGTTTTCTCAGTTCTGGCAGTCAATACCCAAGTCCAGATTGTAACCTCCTTTCTGCCTCCAAAGCCTGCCTTGGCTGCGTGTCCAGTGAGGGATTATGGATTTAGCAAGGAAGGTAAGTGTGACTACAAGCATTGGCTCACCATCTGCTCCCCAGCAGAGTTTGGGCCAACCTGCATAGCCTGCAGCAAGACCAGGGCACTGTTCTCAAGCCAGCCCTTTCCAACCTGGCTCAAGAAACACATCACATTCAGTCAGATGATTAGGTCTAAGTAGTCCATATGTAACAGAATATTTTTCCTAAATACCAAAATGAAAACAAAATGAATGCCATTTTTTTTATTCTCCTTACTCGATACATCAAGTTTTACACAAATAAATACTCTCTTAAGGTTTATGCAAATTATAGAAAAATAAAACTATGCATTATTTAGCAGTTCTCCTATTTCAAGATCTAACAGACTTTATTCACAGCATGTTTTTCCCTAGTTTATGTTGGCCTTCTTTTCTGATTCTACTTTTTAATTCATCTTTTTAAATTATTCCTTTTTAAATCATTATCTTATGTGACTTCATAGATTTTCATGTATTAATCTATTATTAATTTTTTTTACTATAGTCAACTTAATCTTAAATTGTTTAAATCTCTTTCAAGTGTAAACACTTGAACATGGACAGTTTTTAAAAATATGATGCTCTTTAACATTTTGGAGCATTTCTATTTGTAGCTTGTAACCTTATTCAAAAAGTTCTTGCTAAATATGTTCTCTTCTATTATAGGTACTTTTGACAGAATTATCAAGTACCACATGTGACAGGCAATAGTACTGGTTAAGGGAAGGGGGAAAAAAAACCCCACACATATTGAGAGGGGGATACATTTTGTGTTACTGAAAAATATGTTTGTATATTACATTAAAACCTGACATCTGCTTGGTGAATATAAATCTAGATTAATACGCCCCCCCCCCTCCTTTTACTCATTCAGTTTTCTTTATGCTGATTCAGGTTAAGATTTTTTATTTTCGTGAACAGCTACAAAGAACGCTGTTAAAACTAGCATTTTACTTTCTCCAGTACAGCACTGAACATGAAAATAAGCTGAACAAACATCTTGCCCTTTTTACTTAAACTGTTGTCTGCCCGACTGCTGAATGCACACAGAAAACAATCTAAAATTGTATAACCCATAATAGAGTATATTAAATTACAACATTGGTCAGTAATGGAAACTTATTCCCAGATATGAATTATTTACAGCCCATTTAAGTAATCCATATTCAGGTGTGGCAATGAAAAAAAAAAAGTGCAACATAAATCTTTAATGTTGACCGGTTGAGAGAGCAGAGCTGAGGATTACAGACATTTTAAAGGGAAGAAGGAAAGAAAGAAAAAAAAAAAAACAACCACCCTAAACGAATTGATATAGCCTGTTCAGTGGCTTACTGCACCAGCGTGCTAATAAATTGACGGATGGCATGTCAGGGGTATGAGTTGAAATCCCAGCATTTCTAACTAGGGTGGGATCTAATATCAGTGTACCAAAATAAAGAGTTTCTGGACCTTGATGTCACAGGACATAGTCTGTGCCTCATTTACCATATCCTGTAGGTGCCTGGCATATGTTATTGCTACAGAAAAATCAACACTTTTCGCTTTAACCCCATAACTGCATTAGTAATTTTTCAAAGCCACTCGCAATGTATATTCATTTTGCTACAAGCTGTCATTTTACTTTCTTACAGTTTATATTTACTCTATTTTATTGTTCAGCCACCACAGTCTAACATAAACCTATGCAGCTATCACACAGCCCACTGTCCCAGTCTCCCTGCAAGAGATACCGGGCATTCCTCACCAAAGCAGGAATTAAAAACACAAATTCTGGGAAATGTTGCCAGGTACAGTTTTGTTGTTGCTACTGTTATTTCCTAAAAAATCAGACAGCTCGGGCGCTCCTTCAAAATGATGTAGCAAAAGATCATGGTGGGGAAAAGCTCTCACAACTGCAATTTCTTTTGTTTCCTGGAGCAGTACCTATATTAATTCATCTTACAAAGATCATTGCTCAAGAACTAAATTTTGCATACATTAGAGAGCAGAATTAGCATCGCACTGTGTACAACGTTCCAGGCTAACTTCTCTCCAAGCAACCATTAAAGGTCATGTTTTGACGACTGAATGGCATGTCGGCACCTTGGTTCCCCAGAGAGGCATTCCCCAGGTACATGCAAAAGGTTATTAAATTACCTTCCAAGCAACACTATCTCCTCGGATGAAAATAATTACAGGCTTTTAGAGGCATCAGAATGCTTTCTATTTTTTTAAATAAGATGAAGATGCAGTACCTAATGACCATTTTTGTGTGTGAGTCATAGAGCCTGTCAGTGGTGACAGGACAAATGAGCATAATGGCATAGCTTAAAGGGGAAAGGTTCATTTTAAATAGTGACAAATAATATTTAAATGGCATTGTTGGAGACCCATCATGCTTGTAAAATGTAGTTTGTATCTCTTCTTCATCCTTTAATTTCATCACTGTCAAATGGTATTAGCTGTTAACATGCAACATCAGGTGCAGATATAATTTTTAACTATTAAATGTGCCTATAACTAAACAATGCATCTTGATTGTTCATATATTTTGTGGTAGAATAAATAACATATTTTATAATTCACAATTTGCTCTGCCAAATTGTTTTGCTGTACGGTGGCGATCTATACTAAAGGAGGATGGGGGGAGTAAGAATGGTTTAAAATATGATACCCTCGAACAAATTTCTTCTTGCCAACATGCTGAAATGGAAATGACTTTCTTTTTAGACTAATGTAATTCACAGGTTTGAAGAGCCACAGGCAAGATCGTGAGATACAGTAAATTGGTCAAAACAGACCTGGGCAAACCAATACAGGCGCATACATACTGTATATACCTCAATAAAAGCAGCTGACAAACTTAGTCGCCCTTACAATTTGGCCCTAATAGAAAATGTTTTGAGTCTGAATCCTCCCAGAGCTCATGAAGTGGCTTAGGGCACAAACAGAAAATGTTTATTTTAAAATATTGAACAACAATCATTAAGCAATATACTGCAGACATGAATTCTCCAGCACAAATGCAAACACATGACTTGGAAAAGTTATTCGAAAGTCAATCCTGTACTTGCTGAAATGACTCAAGTGAATATAAAGTCACAACACCGCAGGTAATAAAATGACAATGGGATACACTTGGCTGTGAAATCACAACTTCTGGGAGTCAAACTTTCAGAAAAAAGCTTCTAATTTTTCAAGTATTTTTTCACAGCTTCATCATGTTTATTGCTATATTATTTTCAGATCACTTACGCCAAAAATGTAGACAGTTTAGGTACCTTTGAGTTGTTAAAAGTTATAGCCAATTTTCTGAAAAATTATACCAGCTAAAAACACAACATTAAATATTTACCCTGTTGGATGTTAAAAAACGCTTACAATGAAAAATGTTCACATATTGACTATTCAAAATGGCCTTCACTTTGAAATTGTGAAATGGAAGGGATTGCAGATGTACAAGAATAAATATAAAAACAAATGAGTTGACTTGAAGTGTTGCCGGCTTTCATAAACATGCTACTGCAATAACATGTGACATTAATATTTAATTACAAAAGCACTGCTGCAAAATCTTTGAAATTAATGTTTTGCAAAATTAACATTCAGTGCACAGAAGCAAAGTCGTTCCAGGCGCGACTGTGATTAACAATGCCATTCACTTTACATATTATATTAATATATTATTCAAGCTAAGAATTAACACCTCCTAATTTAAATAAGGTGCTACATATCATGATGAGCTAAAATGCTTTTTCTTAAAATGGCCCATCTGATTTTAAGCAATCTGTGTTTATCATTTAATATTTTGTTATTGAATACTGTTCGCTGTAAAAAACCTCCTTGTACTTTAATTTCAAGATGAAGAGATCTCATTAAACTAGTGCCATAAGATTCAAGGATTACTGAGCCAGTGGAGCCGTGTTTTCTTTGCTGGTCTACCTGGTACTGGTCCTTTATTCCCAAGCATCAAGTTTCTCATTCCCCACCTGGAATGCCTCTCTAGTTTCCCTGATGTCTACAAAAAAGCTGAGCATTTTCTTTCCTAAATCGTTGGCTGGATCTTCAACTGCTATAAAGGATTATAAATTCTTTTACAGCTATGTTGATTTACATCAGCTGATGATATAGCTCATATTGCCAACATTATCACGTTGCTAGTACATTTTGGGGATGGTGATTTCTTGCTGCTCTGCATTCTGTGCTGTTTCTCGTGTGTTGTAGGAGGGTAAAGACGAACCAAGGGCTCAGGGGAGGTGGCGAGTCTAACGCTCTGCCTATCTCGCACAGAGCTTTCTCGCCCTCCAGCTCTACCTTTTAGCGTACAGGAATTCAGACTTGTATTGAATTCTCTGTGTTTTGAACTACAGAGAAATATAACTTCTGGTGGGATGCGGCTAAGCAATCAGGCCTGGAGGACTTTAAGTGGGTTGACATATTCTCCAGCAGGTCAGACAAACCAGTTATTTTTGTTTGAGGGAAATACTGATGAGACAGATGGGTACATCACTTTGGTTTAACCACACAGAACTTCATTTGCCATCTTTAATCTACTGTAATTGTTTGGTTTTCTTATTTCTAAAGCAGTGAAGAAATGCATTTCAATGTTATTACTCAGATAACCATCTTTTAAAGACCAGCAGACTTGTAGTAAGCAAAAGCCCATGATCTACTGCCTTATATCAAAAGTTACTAATTCATTGTCTATAATGCCACTTTCATCAATTATAGAGATTTGTTGCAACACACAAGGATCGAGAACTACTTGCTGAAAATTATGCCTGTACAACTTAAGCATCTGTGTTTAGCTATCAAACCTCCCTTATTGTTAGATGAAACCCATGATCCTACATATATCCTCTTCAAAATTATCCTAAAAAAAATAAATAAACACCCCCCCCAAAAAAAACCCAACCAACCAACAAAAAAAAAAAACAGTGAAGGAGATCTGATCTCTTATTTTTATATTCTTAGTGGTGAATGATCCTAATGTTGATAAAAGTAGGGTTGTTGGGAGTTGTCGAAAATATCATCTGCAAAAGATTCAAGTATAAGAGATGGGGAATTCCGATCTAGATGAATAAAGAAAATGTTCATGGAAATGATAAAACTATATAGGACAGTTATAGGCTAAGAAGTCCTTCAGTCCTTTGCTTGCCAATGTCTTCAATAATTTGGACTGCATCCTTGCAGTGAGCTAAAGAGAGGCAAAAGAGGAGTGAAATTGCTCTTTGATTCCACGTGGGCCTTCTGCTCTTCAAACTCCTTCTACCAGGACCCAAACAAACTGCCTTCTCTGGAAGGGAAAGACAGAAAAATTGGTCCACTGATTTTGTAGATAGATCCTGGCGCTCAAATGATCCCTCCCTGTTTTATGACAGTGACATGAAAGCTATATCCTCCATTATTTATTTTACAGAAAATGAGACAGTATGAAATAATGACAAGATATTGTCTTAATGACAGTTTAACCTGAAGAAACTCCAGATTTTTCCTTATTCCTTGTATTATCTAAACTCGAGAAGACCCTGAGGACATTTAAATATGAAAACACCATACTTTGTCTACCTTGCTAAAGATCACTTTCTTGCTAAGTACCCCATTATCAGACATGACCAGCTGTGTGCTACAAAGATCTGAGTAAACGTTACACGATGGGCCTACGTTTTAGTATTTTAACTATAAAATCCACTCTGTTCACAACAGAAAATAATGATTCATCTAGTGTTTTCAAATATTTTTCTGAAGTCATCGTATTTAAAGGCCTACTTTAACATTGGACCATAAAATCTGAACAAAACAGAAACAGAAGTAAGTTTTCAATTTAGAAACAGGTAGTGGAGAATTTATTAGTGTCTACCTCTGTGAAATCCTCTTCCCCCACACCTCCAAAAAATTTATTATAATAAAATACTGTATAAATCAGTTAGAAGCAGAGAGCCTTTTAGAAACTGTACATATGGCATCCAAGTTTACAGTAGAATCTCCCTCTATTTGAATAAAACATGGCATTTCAAAATAAATTAAGAGAAAACAAAGGAGATGAAAGTGGGAATAACTTCTGACCTTCTTGAAGAGTGTTATTATTTCTTCTGTGCAGTGAACATCTTCAGTGCCAAAGCTTGACATCAAAATATGGATATATAATATTCAGTTACCTTCTGATAAAGTGCACATGTACATATTCACACAAGCACATAGAGTCCCTGTAAATTTTACATTTTAGTTGGAAAAGCTGGGGAATAGTCATTAAATTGTTAGAATGACCTTTCCATGGCCAGTCTTCACAGCCTTGGGAAGCACTGGAATAAATGCAAAAGCTGAGAAGAAACACGAAGACAACTCAGGAATCAAAAGTGTCCCACACCATTCTTGCTTACTGAACTCCACAAGTCTGACTTGTCATTGCTTTCCTAGAAACTCAGAGCTAATTAGGCTGGTTTTTTGTACTTTTCTTGAAGACTACATTGGTCTGTTCACCTTTATTCTGGTTTTATCTTCATGAGCAACCCAGAAACACTCAGATAGTGGATTGTAATGTTGATCTGCACAACAATCAATACATCAAGAAGAGGATATGTTTCTGTGCATTAGCTGGTTTAGTCAAAAATCAGGTCCTTCTACTTAACTGTAAAGGTTGCGGAAAGAAAGCACGCTGAAATATTGTAGAACGAGCCCTGCAGGTCCTGAAACACATGGATCTTTAAACACAGACAGTCCATCACAGGGCTGTGTCTTCCAAGAGTTATGCAGAACAGCAAGGATATGCTCATGATTTCCAGCAGATGCAATGCTATGAAAAGGTGTTTTTTATTTCAGGCCCTGCACAAGCCTATTACACCCCATTTTTGTTACAATTCTTCCCATAGCCATGCCACAGCCAGGCAGCAGTTTGCTCGCTCAGTGCTCAAACACCCACCCCGCCTTACAGGAGATTGCCATCACATTGCTTCTGTAAAAGCACAGAGGGGCTTTGCAAAACTAAGTCTTGATGACCTTATAGAGAAATATATACTTCATCTATATACTTTATCTAACTGTTCTCAAGTTTTTATCCACCCTCCATTTTTTTTTTACTACCTCTAGCTTAGCTGCATGAAGCCCAATTTCCCTGCACCAGCCATGATGAAGAAAAATATTTGTGCAACTAGTATACTCCTTTCCTAGAAAGCTGCAAGTAGAGAGTAAACCAAAAAAGTAAGAGGAAACAGTATTTCTTATCCTCTAGCTTTTTGACATGAATTCTCCCTCACAGTGGGTCCAACACTGAACTAAAGAGGCTACAACCTCCTCTGGCCAGTTACCAGATTTTCTGTCTTCACTGACTGTAAAGTAATTTGTACTGCATGGAGACCCAGGCACTTTTAATTTCTGAGCAGATTTCATCCCAGAATTAACTTTATTCCTGTTTATTGGGTTTAAACCCTTACCTGCTGAAATAAGGATCTTATTTGCGTTCCTATGTATAATATGATATCGTTTATAAAATGAGACTCTTGCAATTCATGGCTTGTTAAGTGGAAGGAGGAGATTAAAATTGGGCTCGTTCAGGTGGGATTCACCATTGTTCTTTCTGTCTTTAGCTTAGCACAGACTTCTCAAAATATTGCTTTTTGCGGCAAACCACTGTTGCTACAGGTACATCAGTGGAAGTTTTACTAACTAAATTCTTGCTAATATACAGCAAAACCATTGGAGCCCAATGACAAAACCCACATTGTTTTTAATGAAAGAAGGCTTACCCCATTAATAATCTAATGACCCAGGCTGTCTTTCGCTCACTATACCGGTGGATTTCCTTGATGGATTGGCTTAAGTGGACCTGCTCTGGTTTTTTGATCAGTGTAAAATCATAGAATTTGGCCCAAGGTACTGAAGATTTTTTTAACCTATAGGTTTTATTTTAGACACATAAAGTTACTGAATGCCACCACTGCAGCAAACAAAAATAAAACAAACATTTATTGAGAAGTAGAACAAGTTATGTCACCTTGTGTAGGAACCAGCAATGATATATGAAACAAATCCCATACTGTCCACAGATATTATAAATAGTGCAATGCAATAACCAGTACACTATGAAGAAAGAACCAAACAAAAAATAAAGCCAGAAATATCCTTATACCTGGGGGCAGGGGGGTGTCTGAAGGCTGCAAAAGTAAAATTCAGAGGAGTGTATATTATTGATAACTAAAATGATGACCTTTCTGGTCTTGCATGCTTTGTGATGTAACCTGTGATTTCTGCCAAGCACTTATAACAGTTCTCATCACAACATGAACTGATAGTGTGATATGTTAACATCACCACTAATGTACGCCAGCATTACACTTTTCTTTCTTCGGTTAGACAGCTTTCCTTCAGGCCATCAGACACTGGAGGTCTGTATAAAAATGTACCTCTTCAAAGCAAGTAAATCCCCATGAATTTTAGCACAATTAAACCAATTCTACATAAAACAGTTCCCAATTCCTATTTTTTATTTGCAATTGGGCCGATGCGACAAAGTTCAGATTCAATTCCAGATTTTTAAATTGTTTAAAGCCCAATGACGTCTACATTTGCTGTCTCTTTCAGATCTGTCTATAAATAACATTCAGTAAAAGAAAGGAGATAAAAACTAAGAATTTTAATATCCTGTTTTGCCATTTTTCTTTATTCTTTTCTAATATCAGATAACCTAATAATACAACATATAATAAATATTTAAGGGGAAATAGCAATGAATCTGCATTGTGCTTCCTAAAGTCTCTTCTTGAAAGGCTGATTACTCACAAATTGTAATGGGTCTATTATATAAAATTTATCTTTCTTTCATGATGTGATTCTTTAGCCTTAATATTCACTTGATTCCCACTGATTACAATAGAATATGTACAAGAACAACAGTAGATGAGACCAGATGGAGCTATAGAAATATTCTCTCCTTTTAGATACACGCACACACTTCAGGCCCCAAAAGCAAAAACATGTCTTAAGACATGCTCCATGGTCCTCATTACCAGCCTAATAAAAAAAAGTTAATGAATGCATAGATTGCCAAAGCTTTACGTATTGGGCCAAAGAAGCTTCCACCTAAAAAAAAAAACCCAACAAAACAGCACAGCACTGCTTTTCTCATCTTACAACCTCTCCTGTGCTCCTTCCAATTGTACCTCAATTCCTTCAAGTGTAGCTGAGCCCCAACATGCACAACAAACAAGTTTCTGACATTTCTCTGCCTACTTCTCTGGAGAACAAAAAACAAAACTCCAAAATCTTAAACTTTCCCTCACTCAAATTCCCCTTGTGCTAAGGCTTTGAAATGTTTGAGTTACCAGGGTTTTCTTTCCCCCTGAGAGGGAAGCATGGATGGCTAAATGCCACTGGAGGCACTTGGGTTCCTACCTGGCATACTACCTGAGACAGGCTATAGGTTTCTTCTTCAAGAACAGTTCCTAAATCCTTGCATTATTTCTTGTATTCCTCTCCTCAGACATCCTCTTTGCCTTCCCAAGCAGCCAATTCCCTTAATATTGCCTTAATATTCCCTTCCCAATTGCCTTTAGACTCCCTTCCAAGGGTCTAGTTGGTCCTTTCATTGTCCTCTTGCATAGTCGAACCCTGGGACTTCCTATCTCATTTCTTCTTATAAGAGACACCAAAGATTTATTTGCCCCCTAAATGCATGTTTGAGTGTAATATGGAGCAGGCTGCTCATCTGAGGAGACATACAAACACAGGAGGGCACTACAAATTATAGGGGTAAGCGAACAAAACCATATAGGATTTCACTGGGAAAAAAAAAGAATAATATCTTTCCTTATGCTACAGGCATGCTCTGACATTGATATCTTTAACATTTTCATCCACACGAAGGACTATAAAAGCATTAATACACACAATGAAGATAACAGTTTACTGTAGTTCCAAAGCATGGTTATAGCAACACATCAGTTAATAATATTTTATACATGTGAAAGCAGAAATACCGTCATCATCTGCTATTGAAACAAACAAGAAAACCCCATTTGCAACATGCACCTCTACTCCCAAATCATATTCAGAAAGAGTTAAAATATGAAATAAAATTATAAAGGCACCGATGATATTTTTATAACAGAGCTACTGCTAGTAAGCTGTATTTTAGAGAAACACTGCACATTTTGATGACTGTCAAAATTTACATAACTTACTCTACATGAATTAACTATGAGGTATAAAATGCAACTTTGGCTAAATAAACCCTCAGCAATTGTAAAGCAGTATTTCAAGCACCGCTAGAACAACACCAGACTGAAACATTAAACAAAAAAGATGAGTATTGAGTGAAGTGGTCTCCCCAATATTTAGTTATTGTGAAATAAATCAGAGAAGATAATCTTTAGAAATACAGCTCATAATTCTATTTGCTATAGTACTTTTTATTTTTATTTTTAATGAGTGTTTGTCAATTTAGTGTCTACAATCAAAACTCTGACATATTAGGGTAATGAACTGGGTCCGGGAATTACCAGAAAACACATAAATACTAGAATTTCTTGAAAACGTGAAGTGTTAAGAGAAACAAATTCCAGTCTTTAACATCTGTCCTACAGATTCTTACCATTTATCTGCTGATCAAAATTTCGAATGGTGCCAAAAAAAATCATGAAGTCAAAAGGACTTGGTGGGGGGATCTTTGTTTCTCTCTAAAAGCCTAAAAGTTATACTCAACTGCAGCACAAAGAGTAAAGAGGTTGTTATTCATATTAACTACATTTACATTCCTATCGCAACATCCAGAGAGCTAATAGTGGGGTTATTAACATAACAAACGTAAATGTTCTATATAAATAATACTGTTTCAGGCCAGCAACCGCTCATCTGACAGCATTTAGGCACAGGCTCAACATCTGTTTATGAACACTTTGCCTAATGATATCATCAGATATCATTAAGTGCGGCAGAATACAGCACAGAGGCAGGTGCAGCTGCCTTCAGTACCCATCACAGAGGAAGAAAAGAGCTGCATTCCCGATCCGAAAACCCATCATTAGGACAATTTTCTTCGACAAACCAGCCCTGTGATTTCAATCTGTATATCACCTGTAATTGTAGTTTTTAGCAAGAAGCTGATTCTATACATTTAGCGACGAATCACGTTGATGGCCTGAATACTGGAAACACATTTGTGCTACCAGCTGCGGCAGCTTTTTTTAGAGCCTGTGTTAACAAAATACTGCTAACAAGGCAATGCTTGGAGTGCAGCTTTGTTTCTCTTTCTTGTTCATAGTGTTTAGATGTGCATAATTATGGAGATTAGCAATTGATTGCTTCTCAATAATAATTGATTATTGGTCACTGAACCTTCCCCAAAGCACTTCACTGAAGGTGAGGACAGGTGATAAGTTCATTCTTAGCCGATCTAGGAAACAGAAAGGAAAGGTCCAAAAGAACCTTCGATTTGTACATCAGTTTCCATGATAAACAGACCAAAGGGATAATAGAATATCCCAAAGCCTCGTTTGCCCGGAGGCAAATTGTAGAGATCATAGCAAGCCTGCAGAATTCTCCCTGTGGACTATGTAAGAAACATACATCATTTTTATATATGTCAGTTGTTCTTTGATTTGAAAATATTTCTACCCATTTAATTTATCTTTTTCAGTCAGTTTTCTTAAATTGTACAATTTAAGGGTTATATCGAAGAATGAATACCATTTCTGAATACCCCTAAAATGAAACAAACTGACAAAATAATGCAAGTCTCTTTAGTAGAAATGTACAAATATTGAAGCATCTATTGTCACTGACTTCAAAATCACTATACCCTTTTGATCTGCTTTATATCCATCAAAATTTTGGTCTGTAGTGACTGCCTTGATGCAACGTAGCATAATGTTGGGAATATAACACAATGCCACAGCTAAAATTTAAAGGCGAATGCTCTTATTTTTGGCTTAATCACCCACTGTCAATTTGGACAGCAAATATCCAATTTAAATTTATTGGAGTACATGGAAGCCACTCAGACAATAAAGTATCCGTAGCGTTTGTAAAATGGTAAACATCATTTCTTGTTGGCTATTCAAAAGTATTTTGAACAGTTGAGACCAGTTTTTCTAACCCTTTTAGGTTTACAGAAAAATGTAATTGTAAGCCTGACATATCATACCATCCATCTTTAGATAACCTTTTTTTTTTAAGGCAGAATTTTACAAGTACATGCCTCCTCTATGGCAGTGAACTTTACAACCTGATTCATGAAAAATGCAGCTTGTTTAAAGTTAGCCTGCTCCATTTCTAGAAGATTTTTATGCTAAAATGGGAAACAGATTGCACAATTGTGATTCAAAAGGAAAATGCCCAAGATAAAGGGCTGAGGTTTAAGCAAGAGGAAACGCTGGGACCAGAGTCGGTGCTCGCTTTCTGCTCAAAGAAGTGTCTCACATAATGAATGTGCTCACTTTTAAGAGGGTCTCGTTCAGCCTTTGTGTTGCTTTCCTCAAAAGCAGCACAATGGTAGCAAATACTCAAATTACACATCACATGCATGATCCAATCCAGCACCAAGATATGAAGGGCTATTCAGTCCTTACACCCAACCACTTTTTACCAGCTCCTACACGTGGACCCGAAAGAATAGAGAAGGTGTTCGGACAGAAGTATTTTAAACGGCAGCAGGTATTTTATGTATCTAGGAATTACTCTATCAAAGACAAAAATCTTCAAATCATGGATGTAATGTATCTGCGCACTCACTTTACAGAAGGGGCTTTCTTTTTAAAGCAGCTTTAATTCAACCTCTGTTTGTGCACASAATTAGATGAGGAGATAATTTCCAAGCACAATGACTTGCAGGTGCAAATAGTGATATAGATAACAAACTATCTGATCTGTGGGCACAGATAGATAGTTAGACATCTAGAATCCTTATGTGCAGCCATAAATAATTGCATCCTCAATTATTTATACAAATAAAGAGAGAAGGCCAGTTGGGGGGGGGGGAGGGGCAGGAGGACCGGGGGGGGAAGAAATAAAGAAGCAGCAAAGCGAAACAGTACTTGGTGCAGAACAGGTTATTTTTGGTGCTAAGCCCCAAAATTTTCAAAATGCTGAGGCAACATTAGGATTTCACGTGACTGCCCCTCTTATGCCAAATATGGATCTTTTATATTCTTTTAAATGCAAGGCCTTTTTAAATGTAAGATTGCTGTAGGATTTGCACCACAGCAGATGAACTGATATAGTTGCTCTTGTGCAAAATGAAGGTATGAACCAGTAATGTAAACAGTGAATTGCTTCAGTGCATTTGATGGCTGTTTGAAAATAGTTCCTGCTACATTTTGCATTAGTTTTTAATGTGTCTGTTAAACAACTGCTTGGATGCAACTATAGAGATGTCTGACACTTTCCTCCTCCAAAAACATCCTCAAAACAACCCAGAATAGACAAAGGCTAAACAGATTTTTATACAAATGGGGAGAATCCTCACCACAGACTACTCAGGCATACATGTGCAAGCAATATTAAATATTACATAAATTATACTATCATACATTTTATAGACTTATATGCAAACTATTATAAACATTATGAAGTTTGGAAAGCAAATTATTTTAAAGTTTGYGTAATGACTGTGATCATTATCCATTCCCCACATGTGTATATATATTCCAGTGATCTTTCACCACATGAACACATACAGATGTTTTCCATAGGCTCCTGCCTCATTCAGAGCACAAATGATTGGTTTGATGCAAAACTATCCAGTGTTTCTTTTTATCTCTACTACTCTCTCCTTAATTATACCACAGTATTTAGGTCCTACTTGGAATTATAAAGGAATTTGCATGTTTTTCTGCAGCATTCACAGAACAGAACTTGAGTGTTTACTTTCTTAATTCATTTTACAAGACCCATCAGAAATAAGAGGGTGTCATTCTCTCAGCTGAAATCTCCACAATGGGAAATTTCAGGAACAAAGAGATTAAGATCAGAAGTATCTACTACAAGAAATTTAGAAGCTGGGTTTTTTTTTCAGAATAGTGTTGGATGGTACTTTATTGGGTCAGATGTAGACCCCCAGTGATTTCAGTTAGAGGGTTGAGCTGCCAGAAGTTGTGCCGTGGCTTCCTGGGGTCTCAGGTCAGACCTCCAGCAAATGAAGAGCATGTCAGTAGTGATAAATCGTAAAGACAAAAGCAGGAATTGCAGATGGGAAGAGTTGATTTGAGCGCTCTGAGAGAGGCCTGACTTGGCTCTCCTTTCCATGTCTTAACTTACTTTTTTCATGCAGTTCCCTTACTAATTCCTATACTATTTACTATATTTCTATATTACTATATTACTACATTTCTATATTACTATATAGTATTATTCCTACACTAATTACTATGTTTTCAGAATATAGAAGAAACAGTCAAAACCCTGATTTACCCCAAAGACTATTTTCTGTTTAATAAAGGATCTAGGAGTTCTCTGAAAAAAGCAGAGCGTGATCACATCACTGAAGGCTCTATCATGATACACGTGTGCGTTCGGTGCTCATTTAAATTCATGTAGTTCTAATATTTCCTAACTTCTGAGTGCCTTATTCAAACCACAATGACATTTTAAAATACTGGTTTTGTGTCTTATTTTCTACTGGTTTTATTATAGTAAAAACCCCAAACCCAAAGATGATGTATCGACACACCATCCAGATTTCTCCTGCTTGCACTGTCTCTCTCCACATCCAGATAGCCAGGACCAGTTCTCCCCTTGTCCTTCCCAAGTTCTCCACTCATATATGCAGGCAGCCATTCCCAGCTCTTCCCTCTTAACCTGCCTCTATATATGTATGTCAACTCTTAGTCCTGGCAGTATTATATATATATTAGTATATAATTAGGTTAGGGAAAAAAAAGAAAAAAGAAAAAAAAAAAAAATCTTCAATATTTACACACTAGAAACAGTATCTTACTGGTGAGGAATAAGAGTATATGACTGTGTGTATGAACCTCTTCCATGGGTTACTGTATGGTATGGGCTGAGAGGCTGTATGAAAGCACTCTTCTTGCTCCCCCTTCTTTCCTTTTCAGCCATCCCTCCCTTAATCCTTTCTCTTCTCTCTTATCTTCTACGTCCCTTCTCTTTTCTTTCTGTTAATAAGCTTCCCTGTGTCCTTTCCCTAAACTTTACATTTGTCCCTAGAATAAAGGATTTAAAAAACAAAACAGCAAAAGTACACAGCTAAGAAGACTGATGTCTTTAATTGTACAAGTTTCTCCTTTGTCTTCCTTTACATATATAGATCTCTTCAGATGGCAATTACTCAGGCCAAAGAAAGTCCCTGGGCTCTAGATGTGTATCTTGGAAGTGCCTGGCATATTTTATCTGTTACTATTGGATAACAACCACATAGTAATAATAGTCATTTTCTTTGGTTTTATTTCCCATGTTATGCATGCAACTATTACTTGTGTGAATGCGTTGCTATGACAAAAGGCTTTCCCCTATGCAACAAAATTTGGCTTTGATAGCTACTGCAATGGTTGGAGAGGACCATCAATTGATCAGGTTACCTTTTTTAATTGATAGCTTATCGTACATCATTCTAAGGCAGGCCACTGAAAAACATTACTTACCATTTACAGCGTTTGCCACCTGCTCCTCGTGCTTTACAATATTGATGGATCATAGCAAAGAATGTGTGCTATGGACATTTTCAGGGTTATTGGTGAATTTTAGTCTTATATTTTGTTTTAAGAGTGGGTTGGAAAAATATAGCCGAATTGCTAGACATTCCTTTGTTTAACCTCTTTCTACACAAAACCAAAAAATTTTATTTCTTTGTCTTCTAGGAGAAGGCCGGCCTCAGAGGCAAAATATAGTGTAATATGTCGAAAACGCTCAAGCACAATATCTAATTTTTATGTAGTTCTTAAATGTTATATTGTTTAAAAGAAAAAAAATTTACTCAAAAACCTATTACAGCCTAACACAATAGTACAGCCTTGAGGAGGGTCTGATAATAACGATTGTAAACAGTGAATCTTCATTCACAATAGCATCCGTGGCTCAAATTCAGAGGAACTGCAACTTAGAACTATATTTTTGGATTTTCTTTTGCAATGAAGAGGATAAACTGCTTTTATTTTTCAAGACAAGCATTTGTGCTTGTGGTAAGAGTTTACAAAACGTGAAACCAACATTAACCCATAAAGCAATGTCTGCCCAAATGCACAAAGAAGCTGCAGTCTTAAAGGATGTCACCAATTTACCCCTTCCAGTGCTCAATGATAAGCAATTTAGACACCTATTAAGAATGTTTTAAATGCAACATTATTATTATTCAGAACAATTTCCAAAGGCAATGGAGAATCTCAGACCTGCAGATCTCCTAGGTCTGATAGACCATTCTTACTTAGCAGATCAGGGATGATTTCTGGAAGAAATCAGGTCCTTCTTCTGCTATAACCTACCATAGTCCTGCACTCTACCAAAAGGTCCACTCTCTCTCTCTTTCTCTCTCTGCATCCCAGACAGAGCACTAAAATCACGCCTGCTCTGGCAGTGCCCCGAGACCGCTCCCTCTAGCTCAAGCGATGGCTCTTTTTTCTCTTCCGAGGCTACCTATTAATGGAGGCAGAGTGATGTCAGACACAGGTCATTAGATCTGTTTACATTTCCAAGCTTTGCTCTTGCCCACAAATACTGAAATTTCCTTTTCTTGAAGAACAAGATTCTGGCATTATGATGTAAACCTGCTGCTGTTATAACTTCTAGACATGCCAGTGGTGGCTCAGCTGAGCGCCAGGGACAGGAGTGGAGCTGGGGTTGTCTGTCAGGGACCACCCGCCCACCAAAACTTCATTCCCAATCCTCTGCAAGTAAAATGTCATTTTGGTTCTCCAAATATCAAGCATTGCCTTCTGGAAAGCAAGTAATACCGTTTCCTCTATTCATCTTAATTTAAGTCCTGACATTGTTAGGGACAACTTGAAATAGGAACAGAAATGGGACAAAACAAGATCTTAACCTTGAATATCTCAAACTTCAAGTGGTTTTAAAGCCATAGTTGAGTCAAATACGGATTTCCATAGAAGCTGTTAATCATTTGTAGTCATATACAGAATACAAGGGTGTCATCCCGCTTAGGAGTCCCACAGTAACAGATCTGATAAGATACACCATGGTTCTCCAGAACAGGAATCCATTTGCAGGGTTTTATAGGAATTCTAGCTTTTAAATCACAAAAATTTCTAGACTTTATGCTTCCTTAGATGGACATGGAGAAAACAGAATGAATACAGTTGGATTAAAATGGCGGAAGGTGATGTTAATTACAATTTGAACATTACCATCATATTTTTCTCATTACTTTTTCAAGTAATATTTCTTACAAGAAGTAATACATTGTCAATACAAATTCTCAATAGGAATGTGGCTTAATACCATGCAATTGGCTTTTTATCAAATTCCGCTGGAGCAACTTCTCTGCCATCTGAGCAGGTTTTTTGCTAAATGCCACTGAAGTGGCATCACTTCAAAACAACACTAGAGAAGGTTTTGTTTGGTTTTGTGCTTTGTTTTTAGCACACAAGTGACTTCAGCAGAAAGCACCGCTGCCTGACAATAATAACAATGAGATGTGGTACTTAGGAATTACCATGGTCAGATAGTGAGAGGTTCATGAAGTATACTCTTTTTTTTATATATATATATAAAAATGTCATGTATTTGAGACCGACATCCACGTAATATTGTGAAGTACTCAATAACAACAAACTACCATATGTCATGCAACCCTGCCTACACTGTTTGGAAACCAGTTAATACTTTTTCATTTACTGCTTTATACATGAAGGAAGGAGGAGAAGGCTGTAACTATCAAGTTCTTTTTCCTATTCTTTGAGAAACTTTAGGTTGCTGTAGTAATCAAACACAGTAATATTTATTCATGAGTACATTTGAAAATAACCTACAGACTTCATGTTTAACTACCTGATACAGCAGTTGAAGTGCCCTCAAATACAGTTTCATCCCTGGTTTCCTTTGTGTACATTGGTGCACTCTTAGTTTGGGATAACTGTACTGAATTGTATATAAATTAGATTTCCTATCATTTAGCCATAAAATTTAAAATATTTGACAAATCCATAAAGTTAAAAGACATTATGATACCTATGCTATTCAAAAGTATCCACTTGGGAGGAACCTGCTCTGTGAAGAACAGATTAAAGATGACATTTTCATCTTTTATTGAGAATTTCTCACACTTTATCAATTCAACACTAATTTTTAGCAGCATAGTAAATGTGCTATGTTTCTTTTATTTAGTAGTAAAGTTGGGTCTACAGAAGGCAATATAAAACCTTGAAACCAATAGAAAATATTTTCAAAATGAAGGCTCAAAATAATTTATTGCCAAAAAGAAAGAAATATTAATACATGTAATTTTGATTTGTACCGATCATATTCTGAAATAACCTTAATTTAATAGATAAATCATACCAATGATTTTGTAAATTTATAAACAGATACTAAAGCTTTTGCAAAATTTGATGGGAAGATATGTTATCTATTGTTTCCACTTCTAATATACATGTGTAAAGCATTTACTAGTGTACTGCTTTATAAACAGCACAAGATGGAAGTATCTGAACACTTAGGTTGTCACCTTAAAACAAACTGTCACACATTTTTCTTCACACATTTGAAACCCAACTTATCAACCTTAACAAGTGTTGTTATCAAAAGAATTTTGGTGCCTTTGTTCTTTCCCTTTTGCAAGTAAATTACACTTTTAGGATTTATTAAGACAAGAAACAATTTTTGAATAGCAGGTCAAAACTCTCTATGGAAAAATTCTCATTACTTTCTAGCCTGAAGCAGTATTTACCACTCCAACTTATCCATCTTTTTCCTGTTTTTTATATATCTATATTTCCAGAATCTTGTTTCTGTGCCTAATGCTATAACATTGCAGCAGTTTGTTCAAAGCAACACTCTTATTTTTGCTCTTAGCCGGTGCTATACAAACCCTGATCAATTATTGAAGTGTAAGCCCTGAAGTAACACAGCCATTACTGCAGCAGGCAGATAAAAATGGAACACTTTTAGCTACAGTATATTTACTTTAGAGTTTCAGCAAACAAACCAACAAGTTAAACTACCTTGTCTTTCACTTTGTTTGATGTACTAATATTTCCTGCATGTTCAAAAGTCTTTCTTTTAAAACAAAGTTACTGAAATGTTATGGCTGCTTGTTTGTGAGAATACCTAAGCTTAAATATTTGCATGAAACAGCCTTGAGATATAGAAAAGGCAGCATTAAAGTAGTACAAATCTAATAGAGAAGCTGCTATCYGTAGTGCCATAAGAGCCACAGTTTTTTATGAGCTGTTTGGTATTTTAAGTTCGCCAAACTGCAGAGCCTGCATATTGTAATGACATTAAAAATGATGCTGGGAGGTATCTTAAACAACAAACAACATCGCTGAGAAAAGTATTCATTAAAGAAATGAAAAAAAATCAAATTAGAGGTGTTGGAAATTTCTCATGAAAATCAACTGCTAATCACTTGTGGACTTTTCTCCTTCTGCAGCTCACTTCTTTACTCACAAAGGAGTGCCCAAGATGTAATTTTTTGTTAAAATGCTTTCTTATTTAATTATACAGAGTCTATTTGATAGCGACGCCAGTTCAAGACTACAACTATTCATCTTCTGATGGTGCTGCATGTGCATCTGCACACAAGATATAATGTTTTTCAGTTTAAATGTCTGTTCTGGGTTTTAAGGACTAAATGATAGTGAAGATGACTGGAAACGTTCCAGATTTTCCTATATAAACTGCTTAGCAGAACCAAAAATTAGTACTTATGCTACAGAACTAATAATGTTTGACATTTGCATTTTATCACTTACRATATGAAGAGCGGGAAGAACTTGTCCCAGGAAGTTTGGGGGAAACTAGAAAAACTCAGTTTTAGAAACGGATGTTTAAAAAAAGATTGTGTAGTTTTTCTCAGTTCTCAGCTGTTCTTTTTTCTAGTTCCCAGAGGAAAGCAGGCTGCGTGGCTTGCAAACACCATACATGAACAGCTTATGAAAAATGATCTCACAAATACATAAGTATGTCATCATATCCCACTTGAAGGCATTTGGTAACTGGATGTAGTAGCCATGAGTAAAAAAAGCTATATGTACTTAGGTGTTTTCATAGGTTTGGACAAAAACCAAAAAAAGTATTATGAAGAGGTGTTCATGGGGGGTTTTTTGTATTCTTTACAGGCAAGAGTGTATAACATTTGCATCCGTGAGAATATTCACAAATATTTTCACTGACCTTGGCAGTACTACTTGTTCACACAAGTAGTATGTATAGGGCCACATAAACAGAGATCACATAATTTCCTCAAATACCTGAACTTCCCAAAATTTCTTCTAGCTTTGAAAACATGACAAAGAAGGAACCATTCCTTCTCAGCCACAAAGAAAAGAAAGCAGCTAGTGCTACCTGCAAATCGTAGAAACCTGGCGCTGCTCTGGTCCTTTGAGGTACTCCAGCTGTTAGGAAGCAGCCAGGTAGGAACTCCGTCCTTAACCAGATATGCACAGATGAGCTCTGCTCTTTCCACACCAATTTTTGCTCATTTCTGGACATGGGATGAACCCGAACCCTTCAAATGGGGGACAGACAACACAAATACATGTACACATGGGCATGCATCCATAAAGGTGATGTAGAAAGTACAATTTCAAGATTAAAACAACCACAGACTTTTTTTTAAGCCACATCTATGGGCAATTACTAACCATGTCAAACTGTCTCTTTTCACCCTTCATTTCAATACATCTTATTTTAAAAAATTGTAATCACAATGAATGTAAGCAACTTCTTTATATTCCATTTTATTTTTATTTTTATAACCAGTACATCTGAGCTTGGTAACGTATTCAAGGTATGCCTCAAATACTTGGAAGCAAAAACCTTTTCATTTGAACATTCGATTCACTGAAAGTGAGGTAGCCAATTTGTTGTTACAAGCGTCTGTGCTATTATTTTTAGAGCTTTCTGGCAGACAGCTTATGAAAGGTGGTTTGTATAAAGCAGCAACATAATTTGAAAAAGTGCAAAAAGGGAATCTATAGTGATGCATGTCTTTGTGAAACTGCTCTTTATTTAAATATTGCACTGGATAGTAGAAACAGGCTGACTGGATTTATGAGGTGTGAAGCTATGTCTCATAATGATTAACATTAGAATCACAATTTAGACCTGAGGTCAGACTCCAGATACTACATTAACCTTCTTATTTTTTAGAAAATCTGGAGCCTTCATTATTATTATAGCCTTTATTAAAACAAAGATGCTGTTGAGTTCACTGCTTGTTTCAAATGAGTCAGGAATGTAGGATCGGATCTTTGAAACTTTACTTCTCTTCATTACTACGCTCATCCATGCCAACCTTTTCTCAGAGGAGCTCTGTATGCTTATGTGGGGATGTATGAAAAATGCCTACTTTTGACAAAACTTATCTAAAATAATCCAAAACATGAGTAGCCTCTCTTGCAGTCACCAATTTTAGATAGATTTGCAATGAAATAGCCACGGTGTGAGTTAAATCAGATAAACAGTCCTCTAAATCCTGAATATTCTGTTATTCTGGGTAATCATCCTTAACAAAACAAAATTTGTGCTTATGTCCTGTCTTTTATAACTGTGTTCCATATGAGCACTGGATGAGAGTCACTGGAAGGAAGGCTGCCTTGGGGAGAGGGTCGCAATGTTGCACCTGAAGAACAAAAGATCCTCAAGCACAGGATTCAGCTGGCTGGAGAGAGCTTGGGAAGGGAGTGGAAATCAATGGATGCTCTGTTTTGACACTTATCTCACAGTTCACATGCCATCAGCAAGAATTTCTGGTTGGTTGGTGACTCCTAGAAGCCCTTCTCCTGCAGGCAATTTGAGGATCTCGGAGTCACAAGAAAGCTTTGAGTCTAACATGGCTACGTAGACTGGTTATTCTGAGCAGGCAACAAACCCTTTTTGCATTTTCTAGGAGCACAAGGGCTATTGCACACATGTCCTATAATCCTTCTGTACACACGTGGTAAATCTGGCATTCGCTGGAGCTACCAGACTTACTTGCTTAGGGCAAGCGTGACCCACACTGATCTGCAGGGCACCAACTATTTCACACCCTAAGAAAACACCACTGTGCTGCTCCTCCATGTGCCCAGAAACACTTTTCAAACTTCGCTGAAAATGGAAACTTCCCTCCCAGCCCCTCCAGGCTACAACAAAGGGAAAAGGAAAGTTAAAACAGACAACGTGAGACAATGTACTCCATGAGTACATGGAAAACAATTATTAAAACAACAAACTCCACCTCCTCCCCAAAAAAACCAGCAAAAATATGGTAGCAAGCTATATCTACAATCCTGCCATTTCCTCCGTTCCACCTCCATTCCTGTTACTTTGATTCATATTTCTTTCCCCTACAGAAAAAGAGACTGAATCAAATAATTTATATCTATCTTTCCATTCAGTTTCAATTTACATAGTTTTACTTATGACTTAGAATATTAAGGTATTTGTTTGAAGACTAAAAGTAGCTGAACAGGTGAACCATGACCCAGATCCACATTTCCACAGGTTAGTCTAGGCAAATCACAGGCAAATGGTTGAATCAGGAATCTATGACTACGTAAAATATTTGTCAGATACTGAAATCACTGCAGGGCAATACTACAAACTCATCCCCTAGTTCTCTTTTAAAGAAGAAGATGCTATAGAGATGTTAGCAAATCATACTAAATTTTGAATGTCAAAAACTTATAAACAGCAATCCTAATGATGTCCCATGTAGCATCATCACTTAATGAAAGGATGCATGTCTTCAGGTGGTAGCACTGAATGTTTTATTGATGACTGGACTGTGAGGCACATAAAGATAAGGGATGGAAAAACTGCAATACTGTAGGAAGTAACTTCAAAGGAAGTTTTCAGGGGAAAAAGAGTGAATGCCTATTACTACCTATAAATGCAAAGAATCTGTAAAGACAATTAAAATATCTCCATTTTAACTAGTTGTCCATTCAAATGAAAACTGACATTTAATTTACATTTCTCATCGACAGAAGTTCCAAAGCATATACCATGCAAAAAATTCAATTCAGAAACATTTATAAAACCTCTAGATTGCATACTAAGTATTCTCTTGATCTTATGACACTTGACCTACTGTGGGTACAATGGAGAATAACTCTAATTTTGAATATTCATTATATCTTTTTTAAAAAAACCCAACACAACATTTTAATGTCACACAGCAACAAAAGCTATTCACGGGCCAAAGCCCAGTCACTTAGGTTTATCCTAGACTGATGATTATACATCAAAATGTCAGAAGATGTGTATTTACCAAGTTTGATGAAGAAAATCTGACAAATACTATTTAAGATAAGTGGCATTTTCTCCTAATTGTTTTCAGATGAATGAATGAGAACCTAATGCCCTGCTACTTTGGTGGAGCACTAAATGGCTTCAAAAACTCATGTTTATACAATGTATTGGTACACACTCTAAAAGGAGAATTGAAACAAGCATGCCCATTTATAAATGTATCTTAGGTATACGTAGTTGGAATTACAAAAGAAAATGGGAAAAAATACCCCAGATTAACCAATCATTATTTACTTTTGTTTGTTGTCTTTTCTCAGTTTGATATGTCATCTCAATCACCCTCATTTTCTTGGCACTGTTGTGGTTTTGAAAACTGTAAATGTTTCAGCTAGCATCCAATTTACTTAAATGAATCATTTACTATAGGTGGATCACATAGCAAAGACAAACTCTTTTAACAGTCTTCCAGGGTACAGTGATATATATAGATACTCTACAAAAAAAACAATGAAATATCTGAAGTTGCTGTGTGTAAGGGAACTTGTCCACACATATTTAACCTCAAGTCCCTGTGTGCTTTCATTAACAATAAAGGTTTGCGGTATGAAGCAGTAGAGCTTGCCCTTAGTGCAAAGATGCATGAAAAGAGATCGCTGTAGGAAGAGGTCTTATGCTGACATTTTGGGTTCTCCATAGCCTCTAAAAGAGGGACTTCTGTTATTGTGCCCAAGCATACCATCCACTTTGTGACACTAGTTATATACATCTATGTATATACACATATATATGGCCATATCTGAGCAAGCTTGGATACTTGAGGAGATTCAGTCATAGCAGCAAGGAATTGCTGCTGCCTCCAGAAAGTCAGCTGAAGCACTTAAAACTAGTTTAATTTCTCCACATTATTATGTAGTTCCTTGATTAGTCTTGGGAGGAAATAATCTGCAGTGACCACGTAACACACTCAGTTTGCTTTCCCTACATAACAGCTCAGCTGCATGGATCATAGCAACGTGGCGATAAGGCATCCCCCTCCACACTCCATACCACAACTGTTGATTGTAACTCAAGTTTCAGACTTTCTGATTCATAGGTTTAAAGCTGAAAAATATGGATTCAACAAAAAGCTTAACTAAATCCAGAACAGATTTTTTATTAGGTCTGAGAGTTTTCAGTTAGCTTTGAACAAATCAGTCATTCGATTTTGTACAGCTCTGCATAATACTTCCTGCAATAGTCAGAATAAGAAGCAGAAAAAACAACTTATTACAAGATGGACTTTTATGCAGTAGTCTGACTCGAGAAGAAAGTACCAGAGGTCATAACAGGCATTTTCTTATGAGATGTCCAGCTGAATTTTTCATGCCAAAGAAGATTAGGTGAATCTTGGTATTTTATTCCTCTGAGTCAAGGGCCTACTCCAGAGATCTGCACTTGGTACTTTCAGATTTTGGCCCTAGGACAGAACTCATTTGCTCAATGAACTGGAAGACAAAATAGCATAGGACTGCATGAGGTACAATGGGATGCTGAAAGATCAGAACTAAATACTATCAGCAAAGATATATAAGGATGCTTGCCTTCCACTGAACCTGGTAATTGCAAATATTCTCAGTCCACTGTAATAATTAAGGAGTATTAAAGTTCTCTCTCCTAGGAAACCGGAAAGCCTTTATTACGTAGTTCACCATGAAAATTGCCATTTACCACATCATCTGCCTCAGAGCAAGGGAGAATGAGGGCAGAGAGAAGCATATCGCTACATAACGCACAAAGTAATGTCAACGGGTGAATGAGTAACGATGACAAACCCTCATTTACAACTAGATGCGGACGATGGGAAATTAGAGATGGTCCATCCATTACTATGAAAAAGAATAAAGAGCAAGAAATTGTCCCTGGTTTTCTATCATCAATTCATTCTCCATCTTCCACCTACAAAGGTCCACCAGGAGCCCAGAGGACACTCTTGCTGCAACGCATTACAAGCGAGGATGGCACTCAGGTTAGTGGCACTGCAGAAAACTGGGCCAGAACTAAAGCCTACCAAATGCAATAGAAAAGTCCCATTCATTTAAATGAGACTTGGATCGGTCTTTTGGCAACTGGTGTGTCAGACGCTCAGCTGAAAACCCACTGGCAAAGTCAAGCAGGATGGCTGTGATTCACAGCCACACTTCTCTCAGGTAGTTCTGAAGGACATCAGCTTCTGACCACGCCAGTTCTCATGGTACTGGAGGTGACAGTACACACCTGAGCGTCAAACATGAACATTTGCTACCTCGGAGGTTGTAAAGTAAAATCCATCACAGTTGCAACATTGCAACTTTGCTTTTGAGTAAGTATATCCATGTATAGGGGATGACCCTTCTGTTTCTTTCCTTCGTTCACTGTTAGGAGATGTTATACAACCATCTTTCTTTGACGTGGAAGGTCAAATGCATACCTCTGGTTTGCTCCCAGTAATGAAGGATCTGCTCTGTTGAAAGTAGTAATGCAGAATCACTTAATTAATAGCTGGACCGAGTATAATCTGTGGAAAGTATTTCTGACAGATGGTTTTCATTCTCTTTGCAAAGCCCAATGCTTTCAGCTGTCTTTTACAGTTCATACCTTACTAGGCACAAAATCATTGAGATTTTGTCCAATTAGTCCTCATTGGCTCTCACGAAATATTTGGTATGACTCTACACCATATATATGTATCTCCCACACATGCAAATGATTCATAGGCTTTGACAAAAATGTCTTCTATAAATGCAAACATTTGTGTTCTATCACTATATTTTGTTTCTACACAATGAAAGGAAAATTTAAAATATAGCAGAGAATGCCATTAGAATGTGCTCAGTTGTGTGATCATTTGGCAAAATGGACAAATGCCTCCTAAAGAGTATGTTGAGGTTCCCCAAACAAATTTTACTGGTAACATAAGGCAGGTTGGAGTAAATTCCAGCCATGAAACTCTAGTTCATTAATTTTCTACACCAACTGTCTCTTGCTAATTCCACTCACATAATAAACAGCCTAATAAAAATATACTTTCCTTCTCGGTCTACATCTGAGAATATTTATAGATGCTGCGTAATATTGACAGGGATTCGGTCTTTTTTTGCGTTTTAAGAGAAATTCGAAAGAAGGGTTATACTTGTATCAAAATACAGGAGTGATACTGTGCTTTGTGATTCTAAGGTGATGTAATTTGTCTACTGCTGTTTCTGCCAACTGGTGACCAGACACTAGAGCTGACTTAACCAGTAAGCAGAGTCTACCATCTGGTGGCTGGAGTTGCTGAATGTACGTCCTACACATTCCTGCATCTAGATTCAAATGGGACCTTTGTCGCTGGTAGATGGCAGTTTTCTCCGATGACTGGAGCAATGAGGCACCTTCAGTTTGATAATCTTGTCTCCCTTGAAGATTTTTTTTTTTAATGTAATTTACATCTACCTCCGTGGCAGCTTTTCCAAAAATCTGGATGAGCTTCTTGATCCTTATTTGGCCACTCTTTTCCATGGACTCTGATTAATACCTTTGTGCATAAAAATAGTCCTGTCATAGTATTTGATGTTAATTGATCAACAAATTAAAGTTTATGAAATCTTAATATCAGTCTAATCTGACAACTTTCAGGCTCTTTTCCTTGCTGTTCACTATCTCTGCTACACAAAGACTCATTCCCAGAATCTAATACATCACGATAGGAATTGCCACTGAAATCAGTGAATAATTTTTAATGAATCAGCATTCATGTTGTCCAGTAAATACGGTAATACTATATTTTAAATACACACGTAGCCAAATGACCAGAGGTATTTATGTATATCATTGACATACTGAGGGATAATCAAAGTAAAAACCAATAAAACAAACTTGTTCTTAGTGATTAATCAATGCGTAGTTGTATTTCACATTCATCGAATCATACAGTGATTGGCAGCGACTGTATGATATGAGTCAGCGTAAGAACTAGGATTTAATTTATCTTTTCAGATACGCTTTAATACAAGAACAACAGAAAGCTGAAACTATCTTCACATTAAGGTAGAGGACTGAAATGTCTGCAGATAATTTAAACCATATTAGTGTATGATAATGTTGACAGTAACAAGATAGGAATGAGTGAAACAATCTAAACACTGAAGCAGTAAAGTGGCTTTTAAGTAGCTAAACAAAAGATCACTGCCAACCAAAAGACATCCAAAAAGCAGAAAAATGTGTGATGTTCAAAAAAGATATAAAGGATGACTTCATCACAAGTTTCTATTGTGCCTCTCAATGCACGGGCTAGCATTTTGCATATTCTCTTTTCTCTGCAGTGACTGCACCCGATTAGTCTCTTCAACACACATTCTAACAATAGGAAACACTATCCACAAAATGGGTTATTTCACACAATAAAAGAAAATCTTACTGAACTATCTTCTGAAAATGATGTACAAAAGGCTATTAAACAACATGCATCTGGCAAGTCAAATGGTTCAGATGGCATACAAATAAATCCACATACTATTGCTGATTTCCAACTATTAAGACATCTGCTGAAAATCCTCCAGTTAATAGGAGCACAAAATAGCTTCTTCCAGACTTGACTATTTCCCTTATCTATCACGTAACTGTCGAAGGAGAGGGGATCAATCACTGTGTATAACAACCAACTTGGTAGCTCTTTCCCAGCCACAGTGGGCAAAGGTATCGCTCATGTGGTGCTGTTCATTGGTACTTATTTTTCCCTGGTTCATGTCCTGTCGCTTTCCAGGGTCAGATAAGCAAGAACAGACAAAATGTGTTAATTGTGATTCTTGAAAAATCCATTGTAAACCGAAGAGGCAAATTCTCTTACATGGCTTTAACTAGATGGAGTTCTGCTTAGGTCAGGCATAAATAACCAAAAGAAAAAGACAGGAACATGCGAGTACACAAGTGGAAGAGCAGAAATCCCTCGGCATCAATGCCAGATCCTACTGCCTTAAGATTCATATCATCATTCCATGGTTAATGCCTTACTTTGATATTTTGACAAGGAGAGGATCTAGACACCGAGGTGTAATGAAACTGATTAAAGCAATAACAAAGTCTTACAAAGCAGCATGCAGAAACTACAACTGAAAACTACTGTCATACACTAAGTAAGAGTCATTTAAGGACACAGACATTAGCAATGAAATACTATTCATGCAAATACAGTCAAAAACCAAAAAGCTTCCCCCCAGTGCAGGTGCCAGCCCTAACTCTACTCATCTTCTACAGACCCTAAGTATAGTTTTGGTGGTAGGAAGGACTATGTTATGCTTCACTTAAAAATTAGTGGGGTATCTTAGTTCACAGAGGGATACAATATTTAGAATAATTTTTGTCCTACAGAAAGCAGAAAGGAAATTGCCTTATAGATATTCTACCCKCCTCTATCTGACAAGCTGTGGAAGATTACTACAAATGGATAATTTGACATATTTTTTTTTTTAAAAGCCATACAGACAGAACACAGCACTGAATCTGAGACTTTACAGTTTGCATACTTAGAAGAGTTGTTACACCCCTACAGCTATCACTAAAGGGACTTGTAGACACTATATGGCATTTGTACTGAGAGTTATACCTGTAAAACTATTTAAATATAAAATTACTATCTCTAATYAGAGGAGTTACATGATTACAGAATCTGTCCTCACACCAGGTACCAGGCAGCTTCATTTCAGTCTATATTCTGAAGAACGAGAACTAATGCAGTAAGAGTAAATGAACTTAATTTGACTCAGCAGACGGAGCCATCATGGACCACTTACATTCCCTTTATTATAAGTACTTGCATAATCTCATTGGRATAACTGGTGAATCTGTACAATGTTTCTCCAGGATTGTTTAACATTCCCTGACTTGCCAACCACCACATATTTTTATATTCCTGGTGAAAGCTATAAAGCAGGTGTGGGCACAATGACGAAAAATTTTGGGATAGATTCTTATTCTCCTCAGGGAACAAGAAAAATAAAGACAACTCCGGTCAGCTTGGGTTGGCAGCAAAATACAGTGCCACTCCAGAGTATCCAGGTGCTCAGGAATGGCAATGAGTAGCTCATATACTTGAGTCCACCAGGTTCACTAGAAACCCTTGCTGCCTCAAATCCCTGAAGGAAGCACACCTGAGCGAAGATGATTAATGATGATCAATTTTGAATTTTCCCCATGAACTGTATTATTTTTATCAGGCTTATCATAGAGATATTATTTTTAAGGCTGTGTGATTTGTATCACAGCTTGCAATAGATTATCTGACAAGATAGTTGAACATTATAAAAAGAGTAGGAGGAGTAGATGTACGGGTGGGGAAAAGACAGAAGAAAAGAAGGGAAGAATCAAAAGCAGAGAGAACAAAGAAAGAGATTCACCGAGTCATTTATATMTTACAGTTGAGCAATAAAACATCATTACCATTAATAAGCTCCYGATAAAACAATTGGAGATGAATTAAGGAAGGTTCAAAGCACGATGAGCAAAGGACTTAAGATTATTTTTGTGTTTTAAGACTTAAGGGTGTTGAAAAAGACAGAGCATAAAGAGTTCCTGGTAGTACCAGTGCTGCTTTGTAAGCCGTTATAGTTTGTGGTAAGACATGCTTGTGTCCAGCCTCTCTCTACCCTTTCTCACATATTGAACATTTTTTCTAGTCCTATTACACCGAGCAACCTTGCTTATGCCCTCATTCCCACGCCAGATTTGTTTTTTCCACCATTATCATAAAGTTGTTACTGCTACAGACTCTACTTGGCCTCCACGCTGGTGCACAGCTGGGACAGGGGATGAGGGCTGTATCATCTCTTTTATGTCAAGAGCGAAAGAGCAGAGGAGAAGAGCAGTGAGATGGAATAGCTTCTCTTCTCCTCCCTTCCCCCCTTTCCCATATGAACATGATGACTCATTATGACAGAAGTGTAATAAACTTCTAAAAAGACAACCACAAAACGTATTTTTTTTTTTTCCTACAGGCACAGATACATTAAAAAAAAAAGCTCACACATTCAATGATATAGGATTAAATTATCCACTGCCAGCTTTTGGGGCAATATTTAAACATTACGTCCTACAATGAAGCTCAGTTCTAAACTGCTATATCTGATTTATAGAGGTAAACAGCAAAAACTCAAAGTGTAACAGCACTGTAATGTCTTTGTATTGCAGCAGGGCTATCATTTCAAAAAAAGACTCTTTTTTTCCTTACTCTGACTCTAAACTGCACCAACCCCAGTGAGCTGGAAATTACTCCAAGCTTTCTCCTTAGAAGAAACTTCTTGCCCTCTTCTCTTGGTTTTTGGTGAGCAGCACTGTGCTCCTCACAGTCTGGTATCACTGACTCAGCTACGAAGACCAGGACTTACATCGGGAACTTTACAGCTCCGGTGGGTAATGGACGGAGGCACCAGCTCGCCAGTGTGCTGGGGGAGAGGCTGCCCCCCATGCAATCCCACTGCTTCTAGTTCTTCAGGCAAGGTTAAGTACATGTAAATTAAAACTGCAAGCTATTTTTGTATAAAGTTGGTATTACTAATTTGTTAACTATGACAATTTCACACAGAAACCCTTTTGTTGGAAACCGAGTTTCTCATGTAATAATTAGCTGTGGAATATTACCCCAAACAGGTGTCTGTAGCCTGTCAAAGTCAGAACAGGTGATTTAGAATTAGCGTATTAAAAGAACTGTGAATTAGCGAAGCAAAAACGTGTTAATTTCTTGTTCCATCTGTTAATATGAATTCACTGCCAAATATTTTACTTTGTAGAACTGTGCTGGGATTGGCAAGAACATACACTATAAAAAAAAAGTTTAAAGGCCTGAATGTTTAAAAATCATGACATACGTTACTGCAAAAATAACTTCTACGTTTGAGCAAGGTTTTTTCTTTTGTATCTTTTAAAACTTCATAGTGAAGACTACCATATAATCCATAAAATTAAGCTAAAAGCTCTCACAAATAAACTTCAGGGCTTTCAAAACCAAGTCTGAACACAGTGTCACAAGAAAATGCAAGAAAACATTATGAATTGGCTTAAATAAAAACTACAATCAATGTCTTTATTCTGCTTTTAAATTGGAGACACAAAGTGTTCAAATACTCAAGATATCCGAGATGTGAATTTTTAAACATAATACAGGTATCTACCTGAAAAGTTCTGTCCTATCTGTACAGTAGCACAGTTCCTACGAACGTGCCTTTCCTGAAGGTCTTTTGTGACAATGGGCATGTTATGAGCTTTTTCTGTAAGCAATGGCAAAAACGCCAGAAACGACTGATTCTTCACAATAGTATTTATAGCAGTATGAATGACATGTCTTTTTATAATAATCCCCACCTTCACGTTCCTTCATCTTCTAACTAGTAGCTGGCATACTCTTGAGCTAATGGAGAGTCTGGAATATGGCAGGATGGTCAGTATTACAAAACCACYGCACAAGAAGTGGAATTAAAGACTGATTTTAAAGAGTGTATAGTTTACATTTGCTATTAACAAAAACAATGTTTTTATGGCCCTACTGTCTTTCAAAAAAAAAAAAGAGAATATTTTAAAGCATTTTAAATAGAACTATCCAGCAATGTATTATATATATCCATCAACTCTTAATGACCACCAGGTATAAATGTCCAAGTCCTAATGTATGTGACTAATGACTGCAATATATTTTCTAGTATGAGTCTTTCTCTACCTTTCTGAGCTTTGCAGAGAAATGCCCAATTATGTGTTTGCTCCCTGCTGTGCCTTGCTGCTTCTCTTACCCTGTACCCTGCACCCTTTGGAGCCTGGCCATTGTGCAGCAGAGCCTGCTCCCTGCCAAGGACTGCTTCGACTCAAGAAAGATAGAGAAGTACATGCACAACCACTAAGACTGCAGAGAGATTAGAGCATCGTCAAAATATAAACTGCATCAGTGGTTTCAGCAGTTAATTTCTTCTATCGGTCACCAGTTGCCCTATCCTGGAGAACACCATGCCCAAGTTTGCTGACAGGTACGAACACCAAGGTTACAGCTCCAACCCATATTTACATCATGTCCAACTGTTTGAATTCAATAATTTGCCCTTAGCCCTTTTTTTCCTGGAAGGTGAAAAGGTGCAGAAGCTCAGAGGAAGATCACACATGTGAATCAGATGAAGGAGAAAGTCAAAGACGTGGAAATGTATAGAAACCTGCCAATGACCTAAGTCTTGGTGCATTTCTCACCAAAAATACAGAGTTAAAAAGCTAATCCTGACAGCAGTTGAGTCTCTGTTATGCCAAGTTTTTCCAAGGTAAGAGGCAGCCAACATTTTCAGGCCTGGCCTTCAGAGACATAAATCAATTTACACTAAATTTTCTTAGGAGACAAATATTTAAGCATTTGCTTGCCCAGTCTATCCCCTCATCACACAACCCTGATAAAACAAATAAAGAGATTTGTAGATGTTTCCCTCAAGCTTGCATACTACCACGATGCAGCAGGACACCATCCTGGCCCCAGGCATGTTGTTACTCTAGCATATTTCCACAAATTTCATTTTCTAGCGTGAGGAAATCACAGAGAAGCCCATATTGCCACTTGGATTGCAGGAGAGTGAAAAGATGCACATCCAATTACTGCAAGCATTTCAAGCAAAGCTTAGAGATATGCAGCAGGTTCTTAACTGCAAATGATATGATAGGTAGTTTCTCCTCCCTAGTTTTCTGCCACATCCAAGAGATTAATACTTACATGAATCATCTGTAATGACTAGCATAATTTAGGGAAGTGAATGAGATTTTCTGCATTATTTATATTATGAACTCACAAGAATATGAATGGTGTCTTATGTAAATGCAAACCATGTTTACAGTAGCAAAGTGCAGAGAAAGGCTGGCAAGGGTTAAGCTGATATTTCCAGAGTTGGAGCTCTTTGTATCAACACTCTATTGCTTATTGCTTTAGTGCTGAGTGATGTGAGTTACAGCCTATGAACTACATATGGGAAACTTTTATTGTTTTCCACATTTGAATGGAAAAATAATTATGTTGCTCACATCTTTGACATACTTAAAGTAAATGCATCAAATTCTTTCTCAGGGTGTGGGCCTGAATTCTTATATTTAAAAAACAAAGGCTGCCAAAGTTTTAACCTTCGAGTAATAAAGATTTTTTTTTTCCTTTTTTTTTTTTTTTTTTTTTTCCAATACGTCTTTGAAACATTCAGTTTACAAGTTGTAAATGTCTGTATTTTTTTTTTTTTTTTTTTTTTTTTTTTTTTAATGCTTGATAATTCAACCTAAATGTCAGCTTAGGCTTTAAAATAGAACACATCTATTTGCTCATAATATTTAAGAAATACAATGTCATTATGCTGTTATCAGTGGTAAAACATGTCTAATCTTGATATAGCATCACCTTTAACAAATGCTTGTGGGAAAAAACTAGCGAATGCATAAAACATTTTATGTAGTTTTAAAATATACAATACATTAAAGTTTTAGTTGACTTATCTGAAAAGACATATTTTTGGCACATAAATAAAAAAAGGCAAGGGAAGAACTTGTCAGAAGGCAAATAAAGTATGTAAATTAAATCAAAGGTAAGGCAGCTACACTTTTTGTATAAATAACTGTGTTAACAGATTTTTATGCATATTACAATATATTCAGATGTATTACTTCTGCAAAAACAAATTCATTGCTTCTCTCCAAAAAATGGATTAAAACAATTTATTTTATAAAATTTGGATGGATAGGATAAGAAATGTAATAGCTATCTATGGAAAATAAATATAAAAATTATTCAAGCTCCATCTACTTTATGTTAGTAATGAGATGCACTTCATTCAAATTCCTTTCAATTGAAACAGTGCTGAGAAAGCAAGAACATGATTCTGTAGGAAATGATTTCTAATCTTCATGATAACATACCAATATAATACAATTATTTACAATTGACTAAGAGTTAATTCCAATAGTATAACATCTTTCCTGCAAAAATGTCAGCTTTTATTGATGAAACAAACTAAGAATAAAACATTTTTACTTGTAGTCTAACTGTGCTGTTTTTCATTCTGTTAGCCAAAACAACACAGCAATACTGTAAACAAAAAAATAGCATCAAACTGACTGTGTTTGCATGATTTTATCAAGAATCATAAGCAGTAGAGTGAAGTGCTCTGGGATTTTTAAAACATTAAAAATAGTTTGAGAAAAACAATGATTTTTTTGTTTGTTTGTTTATTTTGTGTGGGGATTTTTTTTAAGATAATGAACATGAATTCAGTCAGAAGACATCATCAATGTCAATAAGCAGAGGTCAGGTATCCTTATAAAAATAACTGCAATCATGCTGCAACTTTCATATTTTTAAATGCCGAATTGTCAAGATTTTTTTGGTTTTGGTAAATTAATGGAAATGACAGTTAAGCAAATAGTTAACATTTAATCTTCTTTCTGAAGAATCTTCTTTCACTGAATTTGTGATGTACATGACAGGACTGTTTTCACTGGAGTCTGAATATTATTTTACTCTCAGCAATCCTCTTGCCTTAGAACACTTTACCAGTAATGTATCTCAATATTCTTACAAAGAAGGAAATATGGTTTAATTGCTTCTCTGTATCATAATCTGGGGGTATTACTCAACATTTCCAAGCGTGTTTTATCAAAAATGAAAGAATTTCTATTTGCAGCTACACAGGTATTTGTGCAGCATTTTGAACTCCTTTGCCATCACTTTCTGCTGTGCATCCTCTGAGGTTCACTAATAAGAGTCACAACCACTGACATACTGACCCAAACCCATCCCTTCACACTGAGCACTTGCTTTGCTCTTACGATACACCTTAAATGAAGATTCACCAAGGCAGTCTGAGAGGAAAAATATATCAAATCAGAAGAGAAAGACTCAGGCTGTTTGGTGTGAAGGACCACACAAGGCATGAGCATTGACAAGACATAGACCTGGTTTGAAGGCCATTGATGAATACTTCTCTACTGCAAAGTCTGGAATTTTTTTCCCCTCTCCAGATCTGCAGCTGTTCGAAAAGATAAAATTTGATTAACTCTTTTCTTATGGCAAGGAAAATAAAAAAAGACATAGCGGTGTGCCAAGACACAAAACCACAAGTAACTGAAGTTCATAATAAAAGCAGCTGCATCATCCAATTCACATGGGGTTATTCTGCTAAAGTCCCTCCACTAATATTTGAAAGCATGAACAAGTATGCCCTTATAAACAAAATACAGCAACTCTGCCTTATCTCTTCACATGGGCCGGCCCAACAAACTCAAATGCTAACACAATAAAAGGAAACAGGTGGCTGAGAGAAATATCTTATATCCTCTAAAGCAGCTGCCCTACAAGAAATTCAATCTAGGTATCCTGAACAAACTGCCTTTTCATCAAAGAACACTTACACGAGAGATGCACAGTATACCTATTTAGAACATATCTTGTATTGTACTTTCTACCACCAACTGGTTCCCTTTGATTGGCATAATTTTGGCAGATAATAATATTTATATTTTTAAAAACAGTATTTAATTTGTTTACAACAGGTGCTTACTTTCCATTTGCACAGAAGAGCCGTTGTTCCCAAAGGCCCGGGGATACGACTGTAAGTCTCACGTTACTGGTTTTCTCCTAAGAGCACAGCAGCCATTAACATGCCCAAAGGAAACAGCAGGAATGAACGAACTGACCTCCCAAGTTTCAGCAATCTCAACTATTTGAAGTGCAGGATGCAGAAATACTGTAGCAGGTTGGACTGTGTGAGAAAGGATATGTACAGGTGATGAGTGACAGGGCATACCACTTGCACAAGGAGAAAAAAGTTTTGCCATGAAACTCTGTATTTGCACTTTACTGCGCTATTATGATGTCTGAATCCTTCAGGGTGGAATGGGAACCGTTAAACAGGTAGCGACTATTTCCAACTATTTAATTTAAAAGTTGAAATCTTCATTATGAAGAAAAACAACCATTCCGCTTAAACGCCACTAAAATCCATAAGGTTGTGATCTCACTCAAATAGTTACTTATAATATTAACCATAAAACAACATGGATTTCAAAACAACCACTCTGCAACACCCCCAGCCTAGAGCTTAAAATATTAAATATCTCTAGTCTTTTACTTTGGTCCTGAAACATGCATACTAATCTAAATCTGCCCTGGAAAGCATGGAGAATTATCTTTTCGATATGGATAGATATGTTTCAGACATGCATCTTTGCATAAAGAACTCTCAACTTTCGTTTCAATATTATACATAAAATATTTTTGTTTTCTATTAAATAGAAGAATATATGTGAAATATATATAAACATAAATCGAAATATGTTCCTTTACAAATCTGCAGAGATCTCAATGTTTAATATATGAGAGAAAACCTGCTTAAAGAGTTTCAAATCCTAAACTCATTATTGAATCCATTAGGATTTAAGAAAAGTTGCGATACATAACGCTGGGAGATGAGTGCTTGTGGCGGGAGTGCTCGCTCAAAGCGGTACAGCAGCACATGGAAAGGCAGATGGAGAGGTGCTGTATAGGTAACTAAGGATGGAAGGTGGACTGGGGTGGACGGGTATCAGAGATAGAGCTCAGAGTACTCTGTCTTCTAAGTCATTAAAGTCGCTGTACTTGTCATTGATATGATCTCCATCCTACCCTCACTATGGCTGCTGTGATTGACAAAAAGTCTTTTATTATCTGTCCTCTGGGAAAGAGGAAGGTGGACAATAGACTAAATAGAGATTCTTGACAACATACAAGTTATCGACTGACAGTCCTAAAATCTAGCAATATATCTGTTCAGTCAAGGCTTTATATACATCAGGAAAAATATTACAAATGGAGCTGGAATGGTGAAGATTTTGTGGACAACTTATATAGCCACGCATTTTACATTTTGCTGTGTTGGTTTTCACTGTGCCTTGAAAAGCCAGGTTTCTTCATTGCACTATATACATATCTAAGGAGAAAATATAATTATTGTAACAGCAAAATATCTGAATTTTTGAAAATAACTACTGATCATAGACAGCAGCTCTTAGCTGCAGCTGTTTCCATCATGACACTAATTCCCCATTCATTTGAATGGGGCTTAATGGTGCTGTCATAATAATCTTATTGTGACACCAATGGAAGTTCATGGAGACAATGCAACAATGTTAAGATTAAATAAATTTATGTCCCTACTGTGATATGTTTAGCATCGTATTCTGAAATTTCTATATTTGGGAAGCTTAATTATATAGAATTTATTAGTCTGACATATTAACCTCATTTTTATGGCTTCCTCGAAAGCTTCCAGATTTAATTAAATAATTCTCTATAGCTGCACAAGCTATTGACTTCTCTTGAATGTATTCATGAGTCTTCTCTGTTCTACAGAAAACGTAGCATCAGGTTGTAATGGTAAAGTATTTTTGGCATGTCATTGTCCTATTAGAAATCCAGAAGTCCAGCTGGCTGTAGTTTTTGTGTATATCACATTTGCGAAACCCTACACTTTACAGATGATTAACGCACCACTCTATCAATGGCTGTACAAATACAGAACCTGGTTTTGTGCAGAAAGACCTAAGTATATAGCAATAGGTGGAAGAGAACTTCCAGAAACTTGAGAAACAATGTCAAATAGAAAAGAAAGATGTAGACAGATTTTTGGAACTGACCACAGTACATATTATAAAAAGATACAGATCAACCCCTCAAAAACTTTAGACTACAGAATTAATGAGTATTGTTTTCACTGTCAAAAATTTAATCCTATTCTGATTTTATTTCACATCTCTGGTAAGGCTTGCACTGAAAAGAATATTGGATGTTAGCTCAATCTGTGGAAATATCAGTTTCATAATCAGAATCTCAATATGGGTGAACTGTACACTTCATTTTTAAAATTAATAAGTTTCAAAAAATGTAAAGGGAACAACAAAGTGTTCCTGAGCCCTGATCCTTGTCTGTAACCACAGGTGCCCGCTCTCCCCAAGGCAGAGGTATCTCACACCATTTGACGAGCGCTGTAATATTCCCTGTCAATTTTACATTCTGCTTGGCAGCAGCGGAAACCTGACAGGCATCAGCAGAGTGACTGGCAGTACCATGCCTGATAATGCGAGTCAAAGCAATTGGCAACAGCACCACTATCCCCCTCGCGGAGTCCGGAATTTACTTATAATCTCACAGGTGACCTTTGATGATACAAGCTGGAAGGTCACGGAAAGGAGAAGACTTTTTATGTCCCTTAAAAATTATTGCTGGTGTGTTTTTTTTTTTTTTTTTAATACCTTATTAGACATTGAGCTAAAGCAGCCCCTGATCTGGGATACTTCAGCTACAGACACAACTCCCATTACCTTGGAGGGGCTGCATGGCCTCGGATCTAGAAACGGTAACTCTTTTGGGTGTTTAATAACTTATGTGATTCCTGGTTTTGTATTTACATCTTTGATTTCCCCAACTGTCAACAAATGCAGTGAAGCCTTTCTACATCAGGAAATTGCTGTGAAGATTAATCAGTCAATGTTCATAGAGAGATCTGAAAAATAAAAGTATTACATACATTCAATCATCACTTGATGTCTGTCCAGGCTCAGCCTTGCACCTACCATTGGATTTCCATGTGATCACAAGATTTTTTTGTCTAAGAGCTCAATCATGAGTCTCTCTGTCTCAAAATCCCCAACAAATTCAAAATTTGATATCAGAAACTCAAGTTCTCAGACCTTACGGTAAATATTTCAATATTAAAGCAGACAGGATAGGGAACCTTTCAAGAGGAGCAAGGAAACGGGAAGCAATTTGTTTTGATTTGAAGAAAACCAAATTCACAGAAAGGCTTGGGCTGTTCTTCTCTTCTTCACCCTCACCCTCTACTCCTACCGAACCAGCTGTCCCTCCCTAATCACAACAGCTTTTCAGTTGCACTTGACATACATATGAAACACACATCCAAAACCATACCCATTAAAGCACAGATACTACATTTTGTTTAGATTTCATAACCTATCACTTCAGGTCTTAGGGTTTTGTGCTCATGAGCACTTTATAAGTGTGTTGTAGAAAATGCTGCTGCGGTGGAGGGAGAGATTTCGATCACTGGAAGGCAGAATTAAATTGGGAGAGATAACGGGACTCAGTAAAACATGCCTTGCGTTGCTGGCCTGCTATGCCAGCCCTCTCTGTTGAGGTACCTAGAAACCAGAGTTTTTGAGATTGATATCATCTAATGCTATTTTTCAAGCCCCTCAAGCCTTTTGTCCTCACCTTGCTTGTCACCAAGTGAGACCCTTGTTTGACATGACAGTAGGCTTGAATAAAGGCATTTATTATTCCAAAATATTCTGATCCCTCATGCCTTTCCTTTCTTCGTAAATATTTCCTTGTTTTTTTCATATTACACTGAAATTAAAACAAGATGAAATCTCCCTGCATTTAATGTTGTCAGGGTTAGTTGGTTCCAAGAAGAATTTTTCCCCAATTGCTCTTACTTAGCTCTCTATAAATTGGATTGGGTATGTATTGCAACACCTATGAAAATCAGAAAAAAGTGAAGAATAGCTTAGTTTGAAGCCTGACCACTGCACATCCTTTACGCTTTTCTTCAGCCAAGGTTTATACCCCCTAAACTACTGTGGTGCGTGTTGCAATCCACAAAGATTTAAAATTCATCAAACAGACAAAGTGTACATTTAATACTCACATGAGGGAATACAGAATGCCTTTCAATACATCAAACCCCTAAACCTTTTACATCTTTCATTTTTAAGCTACATGGATTTTGATTTGTACAATTTTAAAAATATTCTGAAGCCTAGTCAATCTAACACTAAAAAGCACTGTTGCACAGTAAGAAATCCAGAAATACAATTCAGCAAACCTGGTATAGTTGGTCCCCAGGGAAGTTTTTTTCCAATTCTGTTTGTCGTAGCCCAGATCCATCATGTCATGCTAGCCTAACTTACTACTTCTGTCTTTTTTCCTTTTTTTTTTTTTTTTCTTTTCTTTCTTTTTTACCCTTTTTTGGCACACTCCAACTATTTTCTGTTAAACTAGTGCTGTCACAAGAAAACATATAAAAATGCTCTTTTGCAAACATACTGTTTGGTCTCTACTGAACTCTCCAGAGCCACGGATTTCTCTCACTGTCTTTATCAGGGGTGAATGTTGACAGATCACTGAACCTTACTGTCAGCGGTGACAGGCTTAAAGCTGTTTTGTGCAAGGTGGAGAAAAAACAAAAAAGGTTTCTGTGCCTTACATCTAGAAGGTCCCTGATTTAACAACAAAGGCTTATGTTCAAAGATGATTAGCTTAAAGGCATTTCAGAGAGTTTTGATTGTAGCAGCAGTTGGGTGTCTTGCTACTTGGGTGAAATATGTATTCCCCTGAGAACAAAGGCGGCAGCAATCCTATTCTGCTGAGATGGCAACTTTAATAATTCTATGTATTTATCAGTATTGTGTCAAGATCTTAAGGATTTTGCCCTTCAGGTGAAGTTGGAGGTAGATGGAATGGACACGGTGCTGAACAATCCCACTAAGATATACATGGAAAATGTCCCGTAATGTCCTGGGGGAGAGATAGAAAAGATTCCTAAGGGTCTGAATACACATAACATAGATAAATGTCTTAGAGGTTTATGAAAAGAAGGCTGAGATTTTTACATTGGGCTTTAGCCTATGCATAAAGTGGTGAGACCAGGTGTTTTCCCCCATACAGAGCAGCATTAAAAAAAGTATTAGTAGTGTAAATTATCCAGCAGTATTTTCACCCAGAAGTTAAACCAGCAAAAAATTAGGAATACAGATTAAACATTGAATGCATTGAAAATAATAACATATCGTATTTACTGTTGGATCTCTTATAAAAGACGCAACTTGAAACATAAATAATGGGATTTGCTGAAAAAAAATAATTGGAGAGGTTATTGCAGCTGGTAGTGGTATGGGTACAGCTTGACTGAGCACAGATATTACACACGAACTCATACAGAAACAAAACACCTCTTTGCCTTTGGATGCACAAATATTTTCTGTAAGCTTACTTTATGTGCCCATGTTCAGAGAGACCAGGACAGATTTCACTGTCCCACAATGATAATGACCAACAGGGAGAAACTATTCATTTGGTGAGGATATATCTATCTCTTCATGCGCCATCAGAGAGATATAGGGGACTTTCAGAAGGAAATGCCTCCTAATTAATGATAGTTCAGAGCCTTATGAAGTGTGAAAGACTGTCTGGAGGAATGTGTGGCGTAAGCATCATTCTGAAGGACCCGGTAGTACAGTGCTAGAAAGCAATAAAAATGTAGGACTAACATGCAGAACCGGAGGGGTGGGTAGCTGGAGAGGAAATCTAAGACCAGATTTTAAAATATTTGGATGCCCTAAGGATACCACTTTGAATAACTACAAGGTTACAGTAGGCCTTTCTCTTTCAATGCCTTGAAAACTTCATATTTTAAGAGAAAAAACACATTTTCCTTGACATGTTTACTCCATTAAAGTTGGTGAGTTCTTGGCCATGCTTCATTAATTAAGATCTCATGATGCTTCAGTAATTGCCACGGAGTCACTGGTTATATATGCCTTGACACTGCAATGGTTATATCAACCTATTAGTAGGCAGGTCCTATTAGAAATAATTTCCAGCAGGATTTGTGAGACGCAAACTTTCATTTTATTAAGGATTTTTTATAGAATTGGATGGCTATAAAAGAGATTATCTTAATTCCTCTAAAATCACAAAACAGGAAAATGGCAGAAGTATCAGAGAGGAACTTTCTTAATGCGGAAAGCTGCTCACAGATCGATTTTCAAACATATCAATTCTCTTCCGACATGTTTGTCTTATGCTGTGTCAAGTGGCAGAGCTGTGCCACTGGCTACCGCTGCTGAGCTAACATTAACGTGTCTCTTGACTTTGCCTGGCAGCGGCTGTGCCCGCAGCCTCTCCGGTTCCCGGTACCAACCACTGCTGCCAGGAGCACGGCTAAGCTGTGCGGTGGGAGAAGATACACATGCTGGCAGTTTCTCAGTAGGTTGAGCATTTACGCAGACTCTGTGGTCCAAAACCCCTGATCTCTAGGATCAGGTCTAAAAAGACCTCTGTTTTCATTTTATGCGAGGTTTGGTGATGGTTAACCCAAACTAGAGTGATAAGATCCAGAGCAATCATTTGCAAGCCAAACTCTTTTCTCTTTTTTTTCTTTTCTTTTTTTTTTTCTTTTTTTTCTTTCTTTCTTTTACAGCACGGGGTTCTGGCAAGTATGGGTGCCCTGTGTTTGCCAGAATTTAACTACACATTTTCAAATTACTGGCCCTTTGTAGTTCAAAAGATACCTGTTTTCTGCAGGCCTATTTTGCCTCCTAAATCGATTCATTATTGAAGTCAAAGTTTTACACTGATCCTCTGCTGTGATTACACAGGTGTGGGATTACTGAGGCGGCTGCAGCCCGCCCAGGAGCCCTGCTCCACGGAGCACCCACCCACCCCAGGGCTGTACCGG
Source organism: Phoebastria nigripes (assembly GCA_035582835.1). Lineage (NCBI taxonomy): Eukaryota > Metazoa > Chordata > Aves > Procellariiformes > Diomedeidae > Phoebastria > Phoebastria nigripes. Next base: position 2,928,349 of record JAYKAV010003177.1, read on the forward strand.
GGTAGCAGTTGTCTTGATGCACAGTCCTCTCCTCCTCCCTCCCCAATCACAGTGCAGCTGCACCAAACCCTGGATTACAAATCTGTAATTTTCATTTTTTATTTCAGAGCTACCATAAGGTGACCGGAGCTGGCAGGGGCTCCCATGGTCTAGCCAGCAGCAAGCGGGCTGTGCTGAGCAGAAGTTAGCTCAAAACAGGCAGAGGAAAATTCATTTCTGGGGTGGAAAGACCTAAACCATCATTCCTCCAGACAGTCCATCAGATAGGGACCCCCAAACTATCTAGCAGTCTGGGTTTCAAAGCTATTCCCTAGCAGCTGAGGACCACCACCAGCTGGAAGCTAATTAGGAGCAGCTCAACCTGTTCAGTCTTAATATTTTAAGACCAAGGTTTGCTAGTGTCACAGAAAAGCTGTACCTGGAGAGAGCGATTTGTGTTCCAACCTGAGCCAGGCTTTTCTCTCTCACTCCATCCCCGATCCTCTTGCAGTGGTGGCACAGATGGAGGACTCTCTTGTGGGACAGGAATCACTGGTGCTCTGCCATCCTGCAGTGCAACTGCTCTGCTTCTACCCAAAGACCAGCAATCTTGTTTTCCTAAAAGCCTTTTCAAATGATATGTGCACATGGCATCTGTTTGCAATGTATATTTGCCATTAGTGTTTTTAAGTAGGAATGGTGGGGTCCGTATGGCATAGAACATAAGGATTGCCATGGTAATTAGTCATTATTTGGACTAGCAGAGTAACCGTTATCAAAGACTCTTAACTCACTCATATCCTAATGTACCCGACATGTATTTTCTTTGTTTCTGCCCTTTATCTGAAGTATTTTTGCTCTGAAAATACTGTTGATAATTATAATTTGCCTGACATTAATCTATACAGGAAAATTAACTATAACATTTTTAGGAAAGTTTGCTTTTAAATTTTTTGAGTATGGCACATTTTTCATTACAAAACAACATCTATACAACATCTCTAAATCACCGTGAGTTAAAGGAAGGCAACCAAAATAAGAAAGAGTAACACCTCCATAACAAAACATATATGTATCTCCAGTTGATCTACACCGAACACAAAAAAAAGATTATTTACCTGCAGCTTTTGTTCTCTGAGACATGTTTACTGTGCATATATTCACAGTCTGGGTCTTATTTCTGAAAGGCAGATTTTTTTTAATTCTCAAGCAGCCAGCAGGTGTGCCCAGGCATGCCCACGGCTGCACGGCTTTCATGCCGCCCAGGGAAGACCATTGCTAGCTCAAGCTCAGAAATACCGTGCTGAGGAGGGCTGCGATGTGAGTAAATACACGTCGAAGAGGAACGGTCATAGGTATGAAACTGTTCTTTTTCCTCTGACCACTTGTATATATCTAGGAGCGTTCCCCAATTCCTGTGAAGCTGAGGAAGGGCAATGCCATTGCACCTGGTGAAAATACACTGGAAGCTCCAAGTGAGAGCAGCTCCATGCAACAAACTGGAGATGGCGATAGATGAGCCTGACTGTCCCAGGCAGCTCCCTAACGAATCTCACAAATTCAGGGTTGAAGACTACAAAAGCCCTCTCTCAGGCTGGAAGGATGGAGATCTTAGTATCTCTTTCCAGCAGAAGGAAAGGCTCAGCACCTTTGTCCACAGTAAGTCACCCGGATAAGAAAGTGGGGCAAGTACATAAAGTGGGACAGACACTAGAAAAAGCACTCTGGTCCTCTTACCTATGAAAAGGGTCTTTTTTCCCCTTAATGAAAATATAAGAGGAAAAAAATCCCTTGAGCTTCATACTATACACATGCTATGTGCACATGGGGGAGAGCTGTTTGGTCTTGGAGCTCCCCCTCTCCCTCCGGCACTGTCTGAGAAGTGGGGCAGACGCACAGGGTTACAGGAGAAGGTTTACAAGAAACCCCCAAGTCATACAGCACCAATGATGAACATGGCAGGCTCTTAGAGGAGCACAAGGACTATCCTTTGAGGCTTTGAAGTCTGGAGATGTGCAGAACGGTGTTTGACACTTAGTAATTATGCTAAGTGGGCAGGTGGGATCCAGATGCTAAACAACAGCTTCAGATGTGAAGGCACTGGTGCCCCAGTGCTTTGCCTAGACCCGACTGTAGGCATCAAAAATATTTAAACATTAAAAAAAAAATTAAGATCTGATCCTGAAAACATCTAGTAAGCAGCAGAGTATGTTATACTGGTTGCCATATTGGCTTGTCTAGAGCATTTGGATAAAATTTGTACATTTGTATATTTTATGTTGGATTATCATTTCTTACAGTTTCCACATGTTCCTTCATCAGGAAAATAATGCATGATCAAATGGTAAGTCCTATTTTTAAACTGCCTTTATGCAATTGAACTGAAAATATTAGTTTATCTTGTGCTATTCTGTCAAGCAATATTACACTGATTAAGTTTTTAAAATATTATTGATGCAGATGGAGTATACATAACCTGTGTTTATACTCCATTTCATGTGCTTACATCCTGAATCTTGACAAACTTCGAATTTTTGACCATACCCTTGTGAAGGATCAGAATGTCATAACCCCTTTAGTCAATATTTTGAAAGGCTAATTTGAGTGAGTAATTGCATTCCAGTTCACAAGAATATTAAAATAACTAGTTTATGTGAATACATCCATCCTAATGGAAATATACATTCCAGAAGAGTTGGAAGAATTAGCTTAATATCACTGCTGTATAAAATTCAATGACTTGAGCTTTCAGGCAGGGCTGCACAGGCAGACTGAAAACATTTTGGCTCGCTTGGGTTCGCATCCACTGTATCTGCTTCCAATCTCAAATTCCAATAAACGAACAACAAAGAAATCAAAAGGAAACTGCGTGGCTCGCCAGCTTGAACCTTGCTTGCAGAGAAACCAGACAAAACCACACAGTGTGAGGAAACAAACATAAAAACACAGTGTAATATGTTTTCTATTGTTTCTGCCAAAAAACATCAATTGGTCCAGATCCACACAAAATCTCCCTTCTTCTGCTCAAATTTACCCCACGCTCGCTGAAGGACTGGTGAGATTTAGTGAACTTTTAAGTAAATGAGGCCAAGTTCTGGTGTAACCTTCATTTTGTTTCATTGTAAAAATACCACACACAGCCATCTCTCAGAATTAAAGAGACAAATTCCTAGACAATTAAAACAAACCCTTATGCTCATGTTCAGCTCACTTTTTCTCTATATAATGCCTGCTACTTCCATGCATTGTTGGGAAATTAGAAGATACTATCCAAACCAGTAGCTTGAACAGCATTAATAATAATACAGCAGCACGAGCATACATGAAACAATTAAATCCTCAAGGGATTACATTTGAAGACTGCTTCTAAACTGGCAGCGTCAGTGGTGCAGGATGGTAGTAAAAATGTATGGACTATATTGGCTGCGACGGACTGTATCCCTGGTGTTGACCACATACTCCACTCTGAACCAGAAGAACATTTCTCTACAAAAGTGTTGTAGAAAAATTATATTCCTCTAAAACATATTGGTTTGATGAATTACCAGGTTTAGGCAACAGGACTTCCATCTAGAAAATTCTCTATATATACCCGTATAGATACTGCCTCTGCCACCTGAGCTAGCTACTACAGTGAGCAAACCACCAAGAAATGATAAAAAGCCACCTCTGCCTGGTCAATTCTCTCCTGGCATCAGCACCTGCAGCCTGCAGATGTCATTAGTCAGAAAGAAGAGTGTACGTTCATCCATACAGCCATATACATCCAGATACATTTGCTTCTGATTGTTGGCTTGATCTTGAGTTAAGAGGTTGTTAAGTGAACATACCATGTGGCAGAACGTATTTTTTTTAAGCTTCTCATGTTCACTTATTGTTAATCTAAAAGTCTCAGGCCCTCATACAGACTGGAGAAAAGAGACAATCTTAGTAATGATCACTGTCCTGTTCAAAGTTAAATATTGTTACAGATGGGAACAGAAGGACTTATTGCTGCAGGACAATGATCTTACAATGCACATCTGGAACACGTCGTCTACACCCAGACTGGCAGTGGAGACTGCACGCATCAGATGCCATTAGTCAGAAAATGTGTTAGCACAAAGAAATTATGATAAGTGCACAACATGGTCAGATGTAGGGAAAAGCACCATTTGTAGATTTGTTAGTCAATTAGGCTTTATTTCAAGTGATTGCCCCAAGGCTTCTTGAGGTAGGAACATTTGTTTTCCTTCATTTCACCTAGGCTTGCTACAATTCAGTGACTGTAGACTTCTATATAGTCTCAGTATTTTTATTTTCAGAACTGTCACTCAAAGCATCACCTATGCTTTGACCTCTCTCCTGATCCTTACTAAACAACCACATATCATCCAAACACAGATACAACAAAAAAGCCGAAAAACAGTACTGCACAAAACTATCAACCTTTGTACTGTGACTGTTCTCAACCTCTCATTAATATTGTGAATTAAATCAAGAATACAGGTTCACCTTTTTGTTTAACACATAGCACTGGTCAAGACAGATTGCTCACAACACCCATATGAGTTCCACCTTTAGGAGGTATGTGACCTTTTTTCATTTCCTACTCTAAAATTGTCTTTTGGGGTTTCCAATACTTGAAAAAAAACACTCTTCATCAAACAACTCTTAGTATACAGAAACAGAATCATAGAATCATTTAGGTTGGAAAAGATCTTTAAGATCATCGAGTCCAACCGTTAACCTAACACTGCCAAGTCCACCACTAAACCATGTCCCTAAGCTCCACAACTACACATCTTTTAAACACCTCCAGGCATTTCTGCAAAACCCAATCATTTCCAGTCTATAGTGTTTATCTACCATCAAAAATACTTTGTTCTCCAATCAGAGGGTATGTTGAATGCAACGATGCAACACTGCGACTACCAAATAAATTAGGCGACTAGCAGAATAGGTCATAGGCTGAAATTGGTTGGCATAATCTGATTAAACTGTTATAAAATAGGAAATAAATTTATAGAAATCTAAGTCAATTTGCTAAGTGAAAGAAGACGGAGGAAGTTGAATAGTTCGCTTGTAATGAATAATCTGAGTAACTATGCTCTGCAATTTCAGTAAAAATACCGCAGATATTTCAAAGTTACATATTTACTAGAAAGATCTTCAAAAATCTTTTTAAAAAAGTAAAATGTGTGCTGAACTTTTCTGACATTTACAAAAGTAATTAATTAATATGATTAAGCAAATTAGACTGAGCCAAAGTCTGACTGATTGTAAAGCATGCTGCAAGAGCCACCTGTTTGCTAGAAAGATTAGATACTATGGTGCTGGCAGCTAGAAAAAAAACAGAGAATTATGAAACGGAGATAGAGAAACATCTATATATACTGATCTTTCAGATCTGTCTTGTCTAACATGCATCACCAGATTATCTCAGCTTTACCTGATAAAAGAATTGCCCATAAGACATTTTTACTTGGAAAAAAGCCCTACAGACTAAGCTAAAACAAAGTCACTGCTACCTAGGTCCATAAGGGTATTCATGAATCTGATTCCTAATTAGGTACCTCAGCTCCTCTGTGGATCTAGCTAGCCAGTTCCCAAGGTCCAGGAAAATCCTCAGCGCTAGCCATCTTCTCTCTAGATTTGCTTTCCTTCACCTTGAGGGCAGCAGTGTATGTTCCTGCTGCATAGATACAATCTTTGCCTGAGATAACATTTAGCATTTAAGAATCAAACTTCTGGTTAGCAGTAATTGCTATGAGATGCTGTAAAACATGCAATTATAGGATATTCATCCCTGGCCACCTTTTACAACTTTAAACAAAACTTGAAAACAGAGCAGAGAGATGTTATTTTATTGTTTTTATAATCTGTATTAACATGAAGCCCCAGTCGTGTGCCTTATAGTGTCAGGCACTATGCATGCATGGAACAAATCCACCACCTCGGTCCCTAGGAGCCTACAGTGAAAGTATAAGGGGAGAGACAACACACCCAGCTTTAAAGGACTTAGAGAAGAGTAGCGCTGCCAGTACAGCACACAGCACAGACCAGCTGCTAAAGTGCTAACTCAGGACAGTACTTGATGAGTACTTGATTGACTAATACTTGTTAGTTCTTGATTTTGAGTTCCATACTGACCCCTTTACTGTCCTGGCTACAGTGCTATCCACATGGAAATTAGGTAAAGTGAGCTTTACTACAAGACCATCAGCACATGTCCAGATTTGAGTGCAGAGCTCTTCTCCATGCTCTACAGTAGGCGTGTTGAGCTTGTCTTCATGGTTAAGTAGGAGAAGACTTCAGAGAACCCACTTGGTATTCAAGTCAGGAAGAGGATGAGGACTGGAGCAGGAGTGTAGGCTTTTGTGTTTATAGTGCAGACACAGTAGCTCAACTGTGCTGGTAAATGAGATTGTCCTGTACCAGCACAGGATCAGAGGTCTTGGAGTCTGGAGAGTAGGCAGGAGATGGAAGAGAATCATTTTCCAAAAGACAAGCCAAAGAAGTAGATAAAGACATGGAAGAAGAGCAGATTCACAGAAGCCCTGAGGAACAAGATTTTGAGAACAGTTGATGGTTTGGGAGCTAGTTACCAGGCTAGGAGAGAAGGGTCATCAGTTCTAAGTTACATGCAGTTGCATCAATCCCATTAACTTTTTCATGGAAATGATGCCTTAGTGCTCACTCTACGCCCCAGAGATTTAGCTGAGGTTAGCGTGGTGCCTTGTATATTAGATTACCACCACTAAAATAATACATTGGAACCTGGGGTAATAACGAACTTTGCAAATCACAATTCCTGCAAAGAGAAAATGCTAACAAATGGACATCTCTCTGAAAAGAAAATGCTGGATATAGAAATTAACAGAGCTGACTGCTAGGTATGCTCAATTAAGAGCATATATGTGGACTTTTCTAGAAATAGCTTTAGTCACGCTCAGCCCTGCTGCTTGTACTATACTTCTGCCATACAGATTAACTAAACACAATATTAAAGATGCAAAAAACTGTGATTTGAAAGTTCTGACATAAACAGTCCCTGAAAATGAAGCAAACAGAGCACACATTGTCTATGCCATTTGTGAGCCAGTGGATCTAATGGTTCACTTACTTTACAACCTGCTTTGGAATAATTTGGCACATCTCTAATTTTAACAAGCTTCAGTGGGATTAGATAAAATGCAGACTTTGTTTACATCAATTAACACTCAAAGAAGTACAAAAGAACTTGTTAACTGCATTTATGAACAAAAAGTAACAAAGTGAGAGTTTGTCCAAACAAAGTTACTGTACGACTTGCTCAGATTGGCACAGTTGTCTCTAAAAGACTAAAATCAAAAAACCAACAACTGAACTGCGTTTTCAAAGAGGCAGATGTGTATTTTTAATTACATCGGCATATATAATCTACATTTGCAATAACTGCATTATCAGTTTTGCATACATCAAATTCACAGAAATGACTGCTTTCCTCCACATGCCACGTACACATTCACTGAGTTAGGTGGAAAACCAAACCCATTGCAGCCGAATTGACAAATACATTGACCGTTGCTATATTATTATTCCTATTTCCAATTATTTTACTTTGACTGATTATAAGCACATTCTTCTCTACATGCTACAGAGCTGGAAAGAAAATGTGGATGACTTCAAACCCAGCACTAACCATCCTCAGAGATAATAAATGGACACATCACATACTCCTCATAACAGGTTTGCAAATAGTAAGGGAATTAATAAAGATACAGAGAGGGAAGAAAAAAGCAGGTAGAAGACAGAGTTAAAGTGAGAGAAGGGGAAAAATGCACTATGGAATATACTATACTATATACTGTAGTATATAGTATATATACTCTCGATTTATATTGTAGTATATAGTATCTATCAGCTACACCTCTGAAAGATTCAGTCTTTTTGGTGATAAAAATTTTGCCCCCTGTCTCACATCATTCCCATAGATCTGTGTGTGTTCAAATCTCTAAGTAACATAAGAGATACCTCCAGAAGTTGCTGGGTTTTTAACTCCCTCAGGATCAGCCACTTCTAAGGAAGCTTTCTGTTCCCTGCTCAGGCGGGGAGCAACACGCTGCCGTCTTTTCCCTGCATCTTTTGCCATTATTAGCTCAGGGATTCATAAAACAATGTTGGCACCATATAACAATGTTCTTAGTTACATTTTGTGTGTAGCCAAGAGGCCCGGACACTATATAAACACATTTTTGTTACTGTAATAACATGCCATTTTAATAAGAAGTGACGCCCCAAAACAATAAAATTGAGCTGCTCGCATGCGCTGTCGTCGGTGAGAGCACTGGCCGGTCAACACGGTGTTTCCCAGTCCTGCGATACTGCAAATTCTCCCTCCTGATATGACAAAATTAATTCTTACAACCTGATAACAAGGCTATTGCTATACTAACAATGGTAAAAGGTGGCTCTGCTGGAACAGCCTGGCGCACTTGAGCATTTCGGATCAAAGGTCTATTGAACTGCAACAACAGATAGAATCAATTTCTTCAACGGTTTCTGCATTTCTAAACTTGCAACGGCGCACTGCAGAGAGTGACTTAACGAAGCTCAGACGAGCGGTGCTGTGGGGCGGCCAGTCCTGCTCCAGCCACGAGTCCTAACGGAGAGCTCTCCTGACCGGGGAACCTGGCTGCTGGCTGGAGACAGCTTCACGCTTTGGCGTTCGAGGACAGTCAGGATGGAGGTCGCTTATTTAGCCACAGCTAAGAGGAAGCGGCAGGAACGGAGGGAAATGTACAGTTGACTATAGAGATCAACTAAGCCATACAAATCTCAGTGATCTCTCACCCTGAACTCCGGTTATGCCCTCTGCCTGCTCAACTCCACCGTGCTGCCGTTTTAAAAGCTACGCTGATTAACTGCGACGGTTGTGCCAATGGAGAAGCAAGGAAACAGTCTTTAATCAACGGGGCCACACTGGCCGTATCGCAAACATCATTCCTTAAGGTAGGGATATTAAGTGAATGAAATTTTTTATTTATTATTTTTTAAGGAAATAGAACAAAGGAAAATTCAAGAGCAATTATAYGACATCAAAGGTAGCTCAGACACAACTGATTTTTCTCTTTTATTCTTTTTTCTTTTTTTTAGTAAAGAGTATAGAGTGAGAATTTAGGAAAGTAAGAGGAAGAGAAATGTTCCTCTAAAGTGAAGAAAAACAGGCTATGATAAAAACCAAGTAAAAAAAAAAAAATCGTTTTAAGCATAGTTATGGCATTACTGGTATCATGTTTTAAAGGAAGTGTCGTGAATATCACGTAGATCAACAAGCGTGTTGGGACCTGGAGTCTTTTTCCTAGTAACTACCACCCAACAAGCAGCAGTTACTGAAACCGTGACAGCCCAAGAAMACAGCCCTGCACATACTTAATATTCAAGTAGTTGAGTTCAGAGAGGCTACTTGATATAGCCCATAAGTATTAACATAGATATCTAGATGTATCAGAGAAACCTGACTCCAAAATGCTCTCTAAACAAGACCGATTACGAATGCAGAATAGCACAGCACATATAGATAAATTCCTGATAGGTATCCAAACCCTGGGCAATCTAATAGCAGCTTATCATTGATTGCATGCTACACAACAATTTAGGTTTTGTTTTCCATTAGCAAACACCTCAAATTACATGAAAGGGAGAAAAATTCCCTAGATACAAACATTAAATATTTATCAGCCTTATGTCTGCTCAGTCACCACTCCTCCAAAAAAGTCCATTAATTAAACACTTTAGAAACGATTAAAACACTTCTTTAGAACTTATTGGCACCTGTTAATTCACTGACCCTACGAAGCTATGGCAGTAAATGTCTCGTTTGATTGCTTCTGTTACCAATAAGTCAGCAGCTTAAAGACAAAGGAGACATGATGCAACTTCATGTACCACAACATTGCCTTAAAACACAAAAGCCAGTATCTAGAGGCAGAGAAACAGAACATTTATGTAGACAGGGCAGCACAAATAATCTATTTAACCTAATCTTTTAATTACAGGAAACATCTCGTAGCAAGACATACAAGAGCAATGAAATGACCCAGAGCTAGAAATCAAGATGATATATTTGTGCATGTGAAAGTAACACCAGCAGAATTCATAAAAGAAAACCTCCTTGGGCACTATTATCTTTCCATCAGGATATACTGTCATCACATTGAGAATAGGAGAAAAATGACTTAAAGTATGTTATTAAAATACAAAAATGTAAAACAGAGGGTAAAGGAAAAGAAAACAAAACCAGAGAAAGGTAAAATTAGAGGGGAAAAAAATGCAGGTGACAAGAAATCTCTGTTTGAATAAAAAAAGGAGCATCTTAGGAGGAGGGGGAGGAAAGAAATAAGGGACAGACCCTAATAGCTTGACATAGCACAGCACCTACTCTACAGAAGCTGCAGTGATTTTGGTGTCATTATTTACTCGGTAACGCACTATTCAGCGGAGAAGGGTGTTCAAATCTGGCCCTGCTTGGGCAGTATGCAAATCTTCTCCCACTCCTCTGCAAGCTTTTAAGGATATCTGGCAGAAAGTCCCCTGAAGAGTCCTGGCAATGCCACACTCTGCGGTTGGAAACAAGCATCTTGCAAAGAACCCCTGAGATCCTCCTACCCCCTCAAATCTGCRCAAGTGGAGAAGTGTTGCCTGGAAGGGGGAGCGAGACAGAAAGTGTGTGCAGGAGAGGGAGCGAAAATAATACTAGTAATTATAAGAGAGTCCTGAAATACCAGGAGATGGAGATAATAACTGAGCCTTTAAAAAAAAAAATTAAAAAAAAAATTGTACACTCCTCACTATAGATAATGTTTTCTCCTTTCCCATTTGTGATATTCTGACCCTTTGTTCAGATCCTTTACCTTGCTACATCTACGTTATTACCGAGTATTTGAAAAAATTGGCTTCCCTTCCTTTGATCTTCTGCTGTTGGATTACATTCTTCCTACTCCCTGTACACAGTTCTTCACTCCCACATTTATTTTCCCCATTTCTTTGTTTACATTCAATTTTACCATATTTCTTCACACTTTTCTACACGGATAAAGTCTATGTTATGTTCCAACACACATTACTCTTTCTTATTCCTTACTTTGCACTTTTTAACTGATCATGTAGAATATTTGTTTCCAGAATGAAAAAGAAAAAAAAAAAAAAAAAAAAAAATGTATGCAATGGTGAAAACCTGTTCCTTTTCACTCCAACTGCAGCCTTAGCTGAATCGCACTGCCATTGTTTTCCAACAGAACTTGCATTTCCAAACTTGGGAATTCCCATCAGTCTGTTTGACAGAATTTTCCTGTTTTTTCTCAGAAGGTGTGCATTTTTCAAATGCCAGTAACATACCACTACAGAATTTCCCAGGAGTAACAGCTTGGTTTGAGGGACTCTTATTCAAAAGCCTTAGTTCCAAAAAAGCCATTTGAAACAGAAGAATCAAAACTGATTATTTACATTCTATAAATCAAAACAAAACTATACCCAATGCATTTCAAAATATTGTTATAATTATTTTCTACAGGCTGATAAATTGCTGGACATCCTTTCTTGAGCACTGGTTGGCAATTCTGTGAACACTAAACAAAATGTTTATTTAATTTTAGATTGTGAATATAATTATTAAAAGTGTGATTCCAAATCCAAATTAAAAAAAAAAAAAAAAAAAAAAAAGGAGGGGGGGGGGGGGGGGGGGAAGAGGGGGCATATTTCAGCTCCATTACAGTGTTTTTACATCCCTGTCTATGGAAGGGATGAGAGGCACTTGCCCCAGGGTGTACGCGGCTGACTCTGCCCCGAGGGACGGCAGAGCCCAGCCTCAGCAGGGGCAGAGCAGCCCAAGGAAGGTGACAAAGCTCGAGGCCACAGCAATGGCCACTATGCCAGTTCAGGGCTAAGAAGCTACAAAGCTCAGGAAATGTCCCTCAACAATCCTGACTCCATTCCCTAAGATATATTAAAATGGCAGAGATGTAAAAATGTATTTTCCCCCACTTTTCTCAGCATGTTTAGAAGAGAATCTGTGTCTTACTTGAAAAGATAGGGATTATTTTCTGAATAAAGTGTATTTTTTCTTTATAATCTGTGTACCATGACCTTTCTTTCTTCTACAATAAAAGCCAGTGGATGTTATAAGCTGTGAATAGCCACAATACAGTATTCTAGTATGGAGGAAGAGTTCTTGTCTCTGACTCCCACGTTCACACCCGAGAGTTTCCTTTTGTGGCCTCTCAAACACGTGGCTTGGGCTGTGCTAGCCAAGGACCACCTCACACAGACTCTGCCCTATCAGCTCATAAACACAAGAGAGAAACATAAGCATGGTGCTATATATACCTGCACAAATGCGTAAGATCTACTCCTGGTGTAAATCAGGAGAGTTTGGGTGAAGTCAGTGTATTAACAACAACGGAGGTTTGATCAACAGTCAAAAGCGAACCTGTACGGTCTATAGCAGGTAGCCCATGAGAAAATATGGATGGGCTGTGAATGGACTTTGCTATCATAACTAAAAAGAGAAGTAAAAAACACAGTCAATCCATCGTACATTGAATTAAGTACTGCAGGATGGGGTATAGAAATGGATAGATATTTGTTATTTCAATCTCTTGCTCCATGACACCTGCTTTGTGTCTCCTTTTAACTTTACCACACATGAACGATGTTTCTGAATTAATTCAAGAGATGTCTGTACAGCCCATGACTAAAAAATATTCAATTTTCATTGTTTTTCAGCAGTAGTAGTGGTTGAAGCACAAGTCTGCTTAGTCTGTCTGAGAGCTGGGCATTTGGTGGTAACAGGTGACTTCAACAGTTCAGGTTAAAAAGCATATCATTCACTTAACTATGCAGTATCAATGCAATTCATCTCAGTCCATAACAGATGACACGTTCAACAGAATATGTAAAGTATGCCTCCACCTAGTGATGACTATGTACAAATAATAGAAAATAATAATAATTCTATTACTTTAGAGAATCTTAGTAATTGGCTCCCGTTTTCATAAATTAAAATGTGCTCTCATACAAATATTGACTTATAAAAATGTACACTTTCCCTCCTGGAAAATTAGTCTAAAGCTCAATCTGTAAAAGTTTACCTGCAAACTCGGACTTGGGGGGGGGATTAAMTACATTCTAGGTTTCAAGTATGTTAAAATTTTAAATAATAGTGTATTTGTAACAATCATGACTATTATCAGAAAAACAAAACAAAGGGAGGCTGACTGAAGTGCTGTGGATTTTAAGTGTTAAAATCATCTGATAATTTAAGTTAGATAGTCTATTTTTAAATGAAATGGTAAGCAAACCACATCACCTTTTTGCAACTGTGTTTGCCAAATAAAATATTTGCTGAGCTTCTTGGATCACCCTGTTTTACAGATGCAATTGCAGATGTAATTACATGAAATTCCTAGGAATTTATTCACCTCTAATCAGAGAAAAGGCAATGAAAGGAAAAGCGAAAAAAACAAGCTAAAATAAAAATAAACAAATAAAAAAAAAAAAAAAACAGAGTTTGCCTACACTACAAACACAGGCCA
>JAYKAV010003177.1:2941929-2979383 GCA_035582835.1 Phoebastria nigripes
AAAAAAAAAAAAAAAACCACACACCAGAATTCAAGCAATCCAGCCTTTAAACTCAAACTCAAGTTTCTGACAACTCTCATAATCCATATAAAAATACTCTATAAATGGGATCAATTGGAGGTGCATCCTCAAAATCAATAAACTTGAGGAGGAGGTTTGAAAAGCCAGGGTTCCCTTGTGGAAAATGTTCTTCTGGGTTTTCCTTTCATTTGTACCATCTGGGAACTACCTTAAATGTCTGCCCAGGCTGACTACGCTTGTATTACCATTTCAAAAAGTCTCCCCATCCCATTAGTGGTCCGTGAATCACAGCCTAAGAATGACTTCTCTGCTGAAAACCCAGAGGTAAATTATCTAAAAGAGAGGGCAGGTCACTATTTTGCATTTCTCCCCTTGCATTCAAACTGCTTGCCATTGTCCATTTAACACCTTGAAACATCCAAAATCTCCCCAAAGAATGTCAGCGGTAGAAATCACTCCTACACAAAAAATGTGAATCCCTACCATATCGTCTGGCATCCCTTTGCACACAAATGCGAGGTGCTGCCTTTCAGAGAGAGGACAGCCAAGACTCGCAGTGCCCAGCCAACTTTAAATATCTGCCTCGCTCATTAAAGAGAAACACAAAAATGGAGTAAAGTGACTTAGCCAAGATTTTAAAAAATGTAGTGGCTGAATACAGAAATACCAGCACCAAACATGTAAACAAGTCAGATTTGATTATCTCTGAGTGAGTTCATTTAGGATTCATTTTTCTCTTTGTTTTTTCAAGAGTTCAATAAATTAAGGGAACGTGTGCAATGTTTGGGCACATATCAAGACTTTTTTTTTTTTTTTCAATATTAACATACATTAAGAAGGCTGCAAAAATCATAATGCTTTTAAATTAACTTAGCTGTTTTCACTCAGGAAAATCACAAAACCTTAAAGTACTAAAGAATCAGGAAAGCCAGGCTCCTTTCACATTTCTGCACTCACTTTCAGCTATTGATTGCCAGGACTATGAAAATACCATTTTCCCCATTTTATGAGTACACAAAACACAGCACCAAAGGCCTCACGTCAGAGCACCCCGGGCTTTATCAAGTTCACCAAACTGGATATCTGTAGCAATAATTCTCATTACGTGCTTTATCTTGAACCAGCCTGTCCTTACAAAGCTATTTACCCTTTCCCTATCAGCCCCGCTGATCAGAAGATAATCACCATTTTAAAACATAAAACTACTATCGCATGCATAATTTAGAGAATACAGGTTTACGGCAGCACTATTCCTTCCTAAAAGCAGACATTACCTCGTTTAGCAACCAGCTAAAATAAGTCTTAATAGTATGAACTCTTTGGCCAGGCACTGATTTTTGCTGAAAGATGCTTAAAAACTGCTCCCTGTTGTGATGGTGGGTGCCAAGTGACCTGCACCGCTGTCCTCTGCCGAGAGCTGGTCCTCCCCGAGGAAAGGCACAGACCCRGTGGTACTGGCCAGCCCCGGCCTCAGTCGCTGCCCGTAACGCTGCCCGCAACGCTGCCCGCGCCGGCTCGTGCGCTGCCCACGAGATGGCAGCAATATGTTTATGAATAATGCAGCAAGAGGCTGCAGCCCACTGCCATTTCGCATGCGAGCCGCAAAACGCGACTCGCTTCTTCAGCTGTAAAAAAAAAAAAAAAAAAAAAAAAAAAAAAAAACCAACAAAAAAAACCCAACCACGACAACCAACACAACCCTTCGTCAATTCAGCTGAAAAACGACGGAAAAATAAGCAGCTCCGCTGTCACGCTTTGCTCATGGGTAAGCTGCCCGGATTGCTTTTTCGTAAGGTTCGGTGTTATCCAAGGCACAAGGTGTTTCTTGTGCACTCACATATTTGTCCAGGCCCTTATGCTCAGCCGTGCTTCTGTCCCTGACAAAATTATTTCACATGCACATTAAGCATTAACTGCTGTTATGTTTTATTTTTGCAAGGCAGAAAATGCCTGTGGCTTGAAATAAATATTTTCTTTTCGGATGGACAAATAACATCTGCACTTCTGAAAGCTGCAGCGTAGCTGTCAAAAGCTAAGTGATTCATATAATTTCTTAAGAAGCACATGTGTATGAGCATACACAGACGCTCATACCTATCACAGTCACTCACATATCAGCACTTACATCCATCAAAAGATGGGCTCTTAAAAAAGTGTGGTAAGCTATTATAATCATCATCTTTAGCAGACAGACATCTATGTACACATAATGTCAGATTTGGAGAATATGGGTTGTGGGTTTTTTAAATCAGCCTGAACTTCACAGAAAACTTAGGCTCGCTTTGCAATTTGATTTTGGAGTTCTCTGGGTGTTAGTGAGACCCCAAGCTCTGGCGTGTTATAGGAGCTGGTTGCCCTGATGTTTCATGGCCTGCAGCGAGTACCACAGCAGAGGTGACCTGCAGCGCTGCAGGCAGCATCACCATGGCACCATGCCCATAGCAGCTCTTTCTTCATCCAGACTTTCAAGCCTTTTCAAGACCTCCATGAGTTGTTGAAGTTATACTTCTCAAGTGATTTTTTTTCCAACACAGTGAAATTTTCATGAAATTTTTCACGGGACAATAATGCAAAAAAAGGACAGCTAAGTTGATATTTAGCTACAAATCAACCAAAGTTTTGTTGAGAATTTTGAATCTTCCTTCAAGTAGCCAGGTACAACAAAATGTTGCTTATCAGGAGTGGACTTGGCTATTTCTGAAAAGTAATAACTTTTCCACATTATCAGTAAAATGGTGACTACGATTTTTTTTTGTAGTCACAAAATACACGAGGCCTTTGCTGACACCACTGAGGGTTTTGTGTTACCCCAAAGCAGATGCAGAAACAACAGAAAGTGAGAAAAATATTTTAGCTATAACTTTGTAGCAGCTCTACCTTTACAAGCTCAACCTTGACAAGCTCAGCTTGTCAGTTGTATGAATAAAGTTGCTATTCCTTGAAACGCTTGAAACTCTATTATAGAGGTTGAATATATAGAGAGGTTCCTTGAAATTCTACTATGGAAGTTGAAGACTCAGGTTCCCAAACCCTTTAAATGCACACCGTTGTCAAAGTCGAGTGTCTTCCTGCTGATAACCTTGTCAATTTTCAAACTGTATATAGTTTGAAAAATAAAGTACAAACATTTTGGTACATATTATAAGAAAGTTTTCTCATTTTCTTTAAGGTGTCTCTGGTCTTATACGTATGAAGTCCAAGGCCTTACAGTTTGTATGTTCCTTCCTGCCATTAGGTGTAAAGCTTTGCTGTCACTGTTTGTATCACAGGAGTAATGAAATGTGTCCCTCACTCCATCACATTTTTTGGGGGGGAAACTGGCTTTATTACCTGGCATTCCTTAAAACATGAATCATATCAAGCATTTTTGCGTCCATGTTTACAAAGCAACCTGAATTTCATTTCTCTCTCAATATACTCTCTTTGGACTAATGTGGGTAACATCAAATCTAAGAGTGAACACTGGTGAGAGAAGGCAAACACACTCAGTCGCCCAGGATGGTTAAAGGATGACCATTGCTCACCTAGAACTTTTGAAATGAGGGTGAAAATRCATATCCCATAGCTTATATGCATCCCCCAGTTACCAGGCTCATGCTTATTCTGGACTAGATGAGAATCTTCTTCTTTCTCAGCCAGTGCTTCTACCTATTGTGTTCTTTAATAACCAGGAACACCTCCTTGGGTCTCAGGAGGTGACACAGGTAAACTGATTACAATTAAATCTGCCCTTTTCATACACACACGCGCAAAAAAAAAAATTACCAAGCATCTCTAAATGTCTCTCCTCTTAATATCTTTCCTCTTTATCACCTTAAAATGTCATGTTAAAGTCTTCAGAAGGCAGTCACTCCTCAATTGTATAATGTTTAGAATGTATATTGCGTGCTAYTTTCTATTTTCTGCAAAACTTTCCCCACAATCAAGGATAGTTTTCTTCTTACACTATGTACTCTCTCTCTTACTTTTCTTTTTTAAATCAACAATAAAAATTTGGCATACAGATATGCAACGAAAACACAGCTCTACTGCCATTACTTGCATAAGATCCTGCTCGTTTTTACATGCTAAGAGCACTACTATAAGGGCAGATTCCAAAAGCAAAGTCATGATCTGAACTGCTTGACACCTCAGAAAATCTGGGGACTCAAGAAAGGGAATGAACTAAAGAAAGCATAGTTTCATTTGTAGCTTCTGGTTTAAAAGAAATTAAAAGATAATAGGGCAATTAATAAACAGCATATTTTTCAACAGATATAAATGAGAACTGATTCCAAAAATGTCCGCAGAAGTACGCTATTGTAAAAGTAGAGTCAGGTCCCAGAATCCTGAAATAAGCATAAATGCTGTATATTTAAAGTTTCACGGCTCTGATGCTACATTTTGTATGCATTTCCGTCAAATACAGGAAGTACTATGTGGCTTTCAAAATGAAAAAAATTAAGAATAAAGACAACTAAATTCAAGGGGGGGGAGGGGAAGCGTTCACAGGTCTGCTTGTATTTAGGTTACAAAAGAAAATAGCTGATATATGGAGAGGTCAGAAGATTTTCTGCATCCGTCCATTACGTTTTACTGAACATTTTGGCAGGGGCTTTTCTGGTAAGGTCACTAACAAGACAGTTAGAAGAGAGAAATAGAAACACAATACAGAGACCATTCCACGTTGTGGTGTTCAAGATCTCCCACTTATACCAATAAAAACAGAGTACTTCTTACATAAAAATATACACTTGAACATCTCTATGATGATGATGAAGACCATTTCTTGTGGGTTTTTTAAAAGAATTACAAGTTTATTATAAGTGTTTTGCTGACACCATCTAGTAACTGTGTGGTATGGCTAAGTCATTTAATTAGGCAATAATATATTCAGGTCCCTGGGATAGAAATTAAACCACAGTCACAGCAGTAACCTCCAGAAGCGGACAAAATGTTGTACAGATGTTTTAAAATCACAACAGGTCCATCTAATGCATATCTAATTCAAAGCCAGCAAAGGTTACTGCACACCTCGTAGGAGCTGCAGGGAAGAGCACTCCCAGGCTCAGGAAACAGCACTTTCTCCGGGGCAGGTTCGGGATGGGGAACATGCTCCAACTGCTGATAAGGACCACCAGAAGCTTCACATCCATCTGAGTGCAAGGTGTTTTTTTTAGATTTGCCTCCTCTATACAGCATTTATATTTAAAAACATACAAAGAAATCTAAATACCAATCCCAACCCAAGCCCCTCCACATTGCACTCTCAGTGCTTCCTCTGCAGAGATCGTGGAAAAGAAAATGGTCCCTCCCATGGCAAAAAGCGGTGACTTAAAACATTCCTGGGAGGCATCCAGATGCTATGCTGATCCTACAGTATGTAGAACAAAATAGCTTATCATTCAGATTACGCTCTTGGACAAAGCTGGATAGCTTCAAGGACGAGGGAGTTACCCTAGATCAGCACCATAAATGTTATTATACATGAAACAGCTGCCAGATAAATTCTTTCATATTACACATAGGTATAGTTGTACTTTCAGCTGTCTGACTGTTGAAATACTGTACGTCTTACACAGATTTCTCTATATGTAAAATACACTTACAATTCTTAGTTGCATATGAATGAGTAACCCTTTACAGCTGCAGTGTATTGAAACAAAAACCAATATCACACCAGATCTGTGGCAAGAGCCAGGGCATTGAACTCCAGAAATTCTTCATATGAAACCTTCCTAAAAAATGAACTTGGTAAACAGGGAAAAAATATTACTAAAGAAACTAAAAAATGTCTGTTAGTTAAATGAATAGTGCTATTAAGAGAACAAAGCAGCTTCACCAATTCATAAGTACGCTGTTCGTGACCTTTTTTTGCACTCTTCTCCTCTCTCCTATTTTTCCTTTTCTTTTTTGAATCATCTGAGAGAAATCTTCCAAAACCTCTTCAAGGAAATAGTCTACAGCCACAAGACTTTGTACTAATGAAGCTCCAGAATTATGAAGCCAGAGGTCAAGAGCACATCTTCCACGACGTCTGGGCTGAATTTGAAATTAAAAGGGCTGCTTGACTTAGAGTAGAGGATGAGTAAAGCAGGGGAAAGAATAAACTCCAGCTGAAAAGTTTACTAGAAGCAGAAAACATTGACTATTGAGAAAATCTATAAACTAACCTAGTTATGGTGCCTCAGCAGCCATATTAGTACTGACTGAAAAGCAGCCCATCATATTATTTTCTTTTTTGATAACCCGCATCAAAATGCACCTACCCAATATCAAGCTAAGCCAAATAAAGGAAAGAGAACGACAGAGTGACATAGGCGCTGCTTCTGTTCCGGTTGCTGACTGACAACACTGCCATCCCTTAACATGGTTTTATTTAGTTATTACAACCATCTCTCTGTAAATGACACTTAGGATTATTTAAGATTATGTTGTAATCCTTTTAATCCTCAGTGCTTTAAATTTCAGGCTAAACACCAAAGAGCAAACTAGCACTTAGCAGAAATATTTAAAGCATGTGATTTGAACATAAATCTTCTTTTATTCACCACTCCTCTGATGAAGACCTAGTGCATCGCGTCATTCAGCCAGCAAGAACAAACAGCATGGTATCTCACTGCAAACTGCTACGTTTCCCCACAACGTGTGAAGCTGTTTCTAACCAGTTCTTTTCCTTGGTGCTAGCTATATCATCAATAAAATAAATGAAAGCAAATCAGAAGGTTATATTTTATAAGATGTGCATATTTTCAGTTACTATTAAGGAAAACTTGAAAAAAACCCCATGTAATATGTTAATCAAGAACAGAAATAGATTGCAGGCACAAATTGGATAGTGTGAGAGACAGATCAGACTTATCCCGTTAAACAGGGAGTAGCTCAATTAAAATGAGTGGAGTAACACTGCTGAAAACCTCATGATCAAGACCAGAAACCCAAATCTTCCTGACTGAATATAATTTACTTGCAGTTTCCTCTTTTTTTTTTTCCTGCATCGATCATGTTTCCAATTAGTTTTCTTTATGATACTTCTATACTCCATCTTCTTGTTACCATCCATTAACTGTCATATGCTTAGATTTTAAATTCAAGATTTCCTTCTTTTTCTTCAAMCCAAAATCTCAATAGTCATTTTCTATTTCTAATCTATAATTCATGAACTCAAATTGGGCACCCAGGCTAAATCAAACTCAAAATTCTGCATCTACTCCTAGTACAACACATTAGCAGAAAGTAACCATTGCTCTGTCTGAATCAGAAAAGAATGTTTATTATTCAGAAAGTAATGAAACAAAAACCCACCGACTACGCTTTGTTGCCATGCTTTGAAGATATAATCATACTTATTTCTGATCATTTCAGAGTTAGGCACTTATGTATTTAATCCAATAGCAATGCAATGCATCTATATTTAGGTCACAAAAAAAAMMCCAAAAAACGCCCAGGTTCTTGTCATTTGAACAAATCTATGAATAAGTAGACATATACTATCAATCTTATTCCCACCCACTAGGGATACGTAGATCATCAGAAGCGTTTCCTGAAATATTCAGTATCCAGGTACAAACTGACCTCTCCGCTTTCAAACTCGCCTTGGATTCCCTCCAGACTATCTCATAAATCCTCGCTCTCTCTCTAGTCCCCTTCCCACTCTATCTGCTCATGTAGCACCAGTCTTGTTCAGTCCTTTCCTTTCCCAAAATGTCACCACTACTGATGCCAAAGCCTTCTCCTCTTTCACTCTTACCATCTGGCATAATCTTCTCTTAGCTCTCTGTCTAAACAATGCTCCATCCCTTTTCAAAATGTGTCTTAACATATGTCCTTCCTCACATGCTTTTACTTCTTAATGTCTCTCCCACTCACTTATTGGCTTGATGAAGACACGTTTTAATGGGTTCAAACAGTAGTGCATGAGTTTTCTTTCTCACATTATTCTGATTCAGTGGAGTTACACCTCGCACTAACAGAAGTGAGAAGAAAATGCATTGCAAAGTCTTCGTACAACCAGTTTGGTAAATCAATAACAGAGCTTCATTTGTCTTTACATTGGAAATGTATTAGCTGCAATGAATCACCACTCCAATATGCATTTCCAAAGCAGAAATTTTGCTTACTGCAAAATGAGAAACAAACCCTAGAAGCTCAGAAGACCTGTCAGTGTGCTTCAGAGGGTTGCAGGAGTGAAGGCTAAGGTTATACTTAATCACATTCCAAGTGAAAAAGCTGAAGATTGACAGCAAACCCAAAATATTTATTCTAAAAATACCTAGGAAATTACAAAGTTCCAAGTGTTGTCTCAAGACAACCTGAAGGATGTGGGGGGTATAGAAGCGTAAGTCTCACTGTCTTGAAGAGGAGGAATATTTCTAAATATTGCATGCGCTTTAGAAAGATGTCTAGAAAAATAAACCTTGAAAAAGCCTCTGTAACACCCAGTTGACCCAAAGAGGTTTCTTTTCAAGAAGCCATGTACAGTCCCTTAGGGGATTTTTGTGTGTGGTGGTTTTTTTTCTTAAACCCTGGACCCAAGCACAGTGGGTTCCTCCAGCATGTTTCATTGGTAATGATGCCAAAGGACTATCTGGTAACTAACAATATCTTGTCCCTGGCATGTTCCCTTCTGTGTCTCTCCACCCTTTATTTTTTGTATTGTTAAAAATTCTTAATGTTAGAACTCTGGGAAACAACTCAGTTCATAGAGAATAATATTTTGATGTGGCTTGATGCAACTTTTAGTGAAACAAAACAAAACCTTTCTACAGATATTCATGGGAGCTGGATTATGTCCAAAACCTGAAGATGTTGCAATAAACTATTTTAGCCCCTAGATCCTGGAATGTTAACCTTGCAGTAACGCTTTTCTCGTCCTTTCATCTTCTTAGGCCTTGATCCTCCCTTTCAATTCAATGGGATTTAGATGAAGTAATTAAATAATATTATTTTCCATAAATGAAGAATAGTCCTATGAGAAATACATGTCCTTCTATGCTGGCCCTGACAGAGGCAAGCTTTTAAAATCCTCCCCTCCCCTTCCAGAAATGAACCTGGGTCATCACCGTCTGAGGACCCTGAACAGCAATAAAAATAAACAGAGTAACCGCACTGTGTTGGAGCAATGCTTGTATAAGCAGTTTGAAGAAGTTGTGTTTATGGAAGTCCTTTAGGTCAAGATTCTAGGCCTGAACCCAAAGCAATTACCTACTAAGTTTTAAAAACAAATTGAATATAGAGCATTAATCAATAAATCAACAGGTTCTCAAGTGTTTAGGAGTCTCAGTCACCAGAAATCCTTCTCTTAGAAAAATAGTAAACCGATGCTTGATAAAATGTTACACTCCTGTGTTGGTAAGAAAAACGCTGTATTAAATCAGTCTCTAGTTATTAAAACCAACAAAATAAAACCTACCTCTTAACTTAACAGAGTTTATACTCAAATGAGCAATGAAACGCATGCGTTGCCTCTTACCTGAAAGACATTCTTTCTGCTGGATTTCTCTGAGGTCCACTCAA
Source organism: Phoebastria nigripes (assembly GCA_035582835.1). Lineage (NCBI taxonomy): Eukaryota > Metazoa > Chordata > Aves > Procellariiformes > Diomedeidae > Phoebastria > Phoebastria nigripes. The sequence goes on from JAYKAV010003177.1 coordinate 2,951,446, forward strand.
TGCGAGCACCACACAAATCCACACACTCAGGTTTATATCCCGGTTTCTGGACAGAAAAAAAATCAACCATGAATACGGCCTGACTTTTCACAAATGGGGACAGTTATCAGATAAAACAAGAATAGATCAAGTTCAAGTGACAGATTATTGTAGCACAGCTGCTGGTATTACTGAAAAGAATTCATTATTCCCTAGTATTATTAAATAAAGACTCCTGAGGTTTCTTAACTCAGAAATAAGGTTCTTATACTAGATGCATAATTTTAAAAATAATTAGATTGTTTAAAAAACAGTCTAACATAACATACAGTAGATCAAAACGCAAATGCATGCACACTGACCAGCTATTTTAAATGCTTACTTTGCAAAACCTCTTGAAAAGCCATTGGGTTTAAAGGTAAAGTTTTGTGGGTTTTCCAAATGCAAATTTAAATTGATGCAGCTGGAAAGGACAGAAATTAGACAAGAACATACATCGTATCTGTAAGACAAGCTGTCTCCTTTCTCCAAACAAATTATCATTTCTAGCTCCTAATAAAAAGGCTTCGAGGGCACATGCGACACCCAGAAAGAGCTCAGCACTAGGGAAGCTCCACACAGTTTGCTACTTCACAATGTCAGTCCACACATCCCAGAGTGACACAGCTCTGCCTCCCCAGCTCCTCCGTATGGATGCGAATAATTCAAAGAGCAGATTTGTTTGCCTGTATCATTTACGTTGCTGGAAGTTGGTGTAAAGCACCGTAATCCTCATTTGCCATCTAAGTTCCTTCTCCAGGGACTCYGCCTGTGCAGCAGTTCTGGCAAAGCCCGTGTAGTTTAGAGTAGCCTTTGTAGATTAGGTTACTACACATCCCAGACAACAATAAAAAAAAACTACTGCTAACAACATAAAGCACTAGTAAGTCCCTTTTGGGTAAGATATGGAGTAGTATCCACACAATGTGATTAATCAGCTTGATGCATCTTTTTTGCTCTGTTGTTCTTAAGCCATGTTACCTTAAAAAATGGCATTGGTGATAAAGAAAACAGACTTAATAGAAGTTAACAGTGGCCAGTCCAGCATCAACCACATAAACAGCTTTCCAAAGATTGTTCACTGAATTTCTCTGATGTTGTTATTAYAGGCTAAAAAAATGTGTGTTCTCCAGGGTGCTTTTGAGATGGGTAGAAAAGTACCTATTTAAGTTAAAAGAAGCGGAGTAAGATATCCTGGTCAAGTAATTTGCAGCCAGAGTCTCTGGCAGTTTTCAGTACTGGAGTTGTAATTATGTTCTCCATTTGCCAAACCATAAAACCACCATGGTTCAGCTCCTCTAAAACTGACAGTCCTGTGTGTCTTTGTTCCTTTTTTTATTTTTTTTATTTTTTTTTTTTTTAATAGAAGAAATATGCTGTTCAAAACAGAAGGATGTTCTTGTGGCTAAACCAYTGGAAGAGCAGGGTTTGGATTTTTTTCCCCAACTCTGCCTCAGACTTCCTGCCCGGCCTCTGACAAGAACTTAATCTTTCTGAATTTTTAATAACAGATCAAAACTGCAGTATTGATACTTGATTTTACAAAGATGTTGTGAAATTTAATCCGTTAATATTTGCATGGCAAAAGTGACAAAGCTGAAAAAACCCCAGACAAACACCAACCGATTAGTACAAACAAATATTCAAGTGGGGGGAAAAAAAATAAATGAATTTTCAGTATTCCAGTACTATACTTTTATAAATAGGGCTATGGTGCCTCCTTTGACTAGATCACTCTCCTTGGCCAGGAGATACCCCAGGGAAGTTTTCTCCCCAGGACTCCATGCAATGGCCAGGTCTGCACCGCACAGAACAAGCAGCTCTGTAACCCATCATGAACACACAACACAGCCTTRTCAAAGTGGGTCACCTTGCTTTCCTTGAAAAAATTACCTAAAAGGGTAGTTTGAGTCTGAAAATACTTTAACAAAGAAGGGCAGCTTTATTCCACCAGCAGAAAGAGTCAAGAAATTTTGGAAACACATAATGAGATGAAAAGAAGAGATTAAAACGTAGACAAAGAAACAGGAAATAGTTTCGTGATAGGGAAGGATACTGGGCTGCAGAATATTTTCCTCAGGAAAACTGCCATGGCATTTCACACTGAAGTGAGAAAAAACAATGGAAAGCCCAGGGAAGTTTTGCAGGAAGATGGAATAGAGAATTCTATGGGATTTCACCATCTCTAATTTCTATGATTGTACAAAAACGTATGCAGCAGCAGAACTTGGACTCCTCTGTGCACTCAGTGCACACACAGTTTAATTTTGTTGTTGTTGTTGTAGTAATCTGGAATCTGATTTTGTAATAAGCAGAAGAAAAGTATAAGTATGTGCATCTCCCTCTCCAGAAAGGATGGGATGCAAGTTTACGGTGTTGGAAAGATGAACACCCTTCTGCTATGTACAATAATCAACTGGAAAACTTCTCTTTTGGAGAATTTAGCAATTCTGCCCACAACGGGATATGAGGTGTCTATGAACACCATACGAGACTCATGGTATGGCATAGTATATGAAGCTTCTGATGAAAACTACATGCAAAACCATTCAGATCCATCAAGCCTGAAACTGGCCATCGTGCACATCAGCCCTTCTTCTGCACCTGGGGAGCGCCACACAATGGGAAGCGCTGTTTAAATCCGTAGGGACCCCAGGAAAATTGCCTAGAAATTCATTCTGGCCTAAACATTGTCCTGTTACATAGCTTGCTTTCCAGTTTATTAATTACCCAGAGACACTGCGAGAGACTAAGTTAAGGTACTGGGAAAGCCTGAGCACTCTGCATCCTTGCTTTGTGTTTTGCGGTCAGAGCAACTATGTTCTATCAATGTTGTTGGAGGGGGTTATGCTGTAAATTTATACAAGTGTCTGCTACAATGAAATCTTCCTAAACATGAATATGGATTTCAGCAGCATTTTCACTCACTAAATTACTTTGCAGATGGGCTAATATCCTGAGGTTAAAATAACCTCTGCTGAATAAACTATGTCAGGGAATAAACAGACTACTTTTTCTTGGTCAGAAAGGCCAACTGATAATAGAATTTAACGCTGGTAAGAAAGAATGGAACTGTGATCTGTTTAGATCACAATGCCCTGAATTTAAAATAAAAAGTTATATTCATATGAATGCTAAAAAAAAGTGTATCAAATCATGACCACAAATGATCAAGGCAGCAGCAAAAGATAATGATTTAGCTACCTGGGATGCAAACTTGCATTTTCAGTAATATTTGTAAACAAGCTCATTTTCTGAATCTCTCCTCTGTGTGCTTTAATTGTTGTGCTCTAACTATTACTAATAATAATACCAGATATTGTCGCTAGCTTCACCAGAAAGCTATGGATCCCAGTCTTCCCCACGCAAATCAACAGGAAAGTTGTTATAGTGAGTCCTACATCTACAGTTGTACAAAGGAACAACAAAAACTCCTTTTAGCTATTACTAGTTCTTTACATGAGAATATTATCAAAGATTTTGGTAAATATAATTTTAAATCACCTCTAAATGTTATCCTATCATCAGAAAAAGAGGTATGATTAGAATGTGCTTTCTTTTCCCTCTCTCCTGTTGCCTTTATTGTGAAATATCATTCCTCTTACAATGATGCTGTCTTCTTCTAAATTTTCACTTCATGTACAGTGTTTAATAATTAATAATTAATGAATTAATATCTTTATAATACAAAGGAACATTAATCTTTTTGTTAAGTCACATCATTTTCCTGCTAACAATAAAAATGCTTTGTTATAACTCATACTATCGTGAATGAACATTGCCTCTATTACATTATTTAATTAAAGGTTGAGCTCCCCTTTTTCCAAAGTAAACTACAGCTGGGAAAAAAAAAAAAAAAAAAAAAATCAGTAAACAAATGATTTCTAATGAATCCTTTCTGTATTATTTCCTTTCCGCTATCAAAATTATATCTGCTTAAATGGTTTACAAAGGAAACAAGCATTGCATTTGCTTTATCAGATGAGATCAACATGCCAGTTTAGCTTTTTTTGACGTGTGAAATTTGGGTTTAGGAAATTGGGTTATAAGATTATGAATACTGACAGCTCTTGTTGCTTGCAATCTTTACCCAATTTGTGTATTTACCATTGCATACAAGTTACATGCAATAGACAGAAAATATAACTTTAACAGTTTTTTCTCACCTAGTGAACGTTGAGTTCACAGCCCCAGTGTTCAGATCTGGCATGGAATAAAACAAACAAACAAACAAAAAACCCAAAACACACCCACTTTTATTTTTTCCCCATAATGAGCAAAATATGGGATCAATATGTCTGTGTTGTCCCTAAGAAGGGAGGCAGTAGATGWTATCTCACCAATTGTGAGCACTGGGGATGAAGTGAAACTTCAGGGAAAGGGACTGACTTCTCTGAAGATCTTTTCTCATAATACACCTTAATTTTTTGAGTTAAACAGATTGAGATCTGGGCCAGAGTCATATTCTCCAGGCAAGTCTACTTTAGTATCTAAATCCTTAAACAGCCAATGGGAATTTTAACCACGTAGAGGAATCTCAGAGCAAAATCAAGTCTCCCGAGTGTTGAATTTCCGCTGGTCCATTTATGTCGTGGGATTTGGGTGAGTGCTTGCAAAGAGAGAGGAGAAGACATAGCAGGTAGAAGTTTAAAGACAGCTAGTAAATTATAAGAGTAGTCCTAATAAGTTCACCTGAGACTTTTTTTTTTAAATAACATCTAATTCAACTTTAAGGAAAACAGATGATTCTGAAAAAATATTAATTCAAGCTATACTGTTTTCATGGGTTCGGAAAAGTAGTATTTTCYAGCTGTACTGGCACAAACATGAGCAGAAAGTACCAGATCTTGTCCTTTACTTGCTTTTGTTTCTTCTATTTTTTATTTTTTCTGTGACCCTCATCTTCTTTCCAAAAGAGCAAGGCATGAAAAGGCGTTCTTTAAAGCTGATTTTATGGCAGGTGGCATTGATAGATCAAGAATATAGAGAAGAAAAGGTTTGTATCACCTGCCACAGGAAAAATAGCTTATTGTTTGTGACTCCTGCCAAAGAGACCACCTTTGTGGCCACCCATCATGACAATGAGATTTGGCAGGTTTGATCAGGCCTTGAGAGCCTTTCACAACGGGGCTTTGTCAAACCTGTCCCTTCGCTGCCCACAGTGTCACACATTTACCGAATTCCCTTTTCATTGCCCACATTCAGGTTCGTAGGCTCAAACTTGGCAGTAACTAGCACTGAAGGGATATGTGCTGTTATTGCTTGCGCAACGTAGCTGTCACATCTCCAAAGACTAAGATTGGTGGTCTTTCCTTGGGGCACAATAAAAAGGTACTGCAAATTTCACTTTGTAGTAACTACAGGCTACAGAAATTGCATTAGCTGCATTAGACGGAGTCGTAGAAATATTCAGGAAGGTTAGCGGTATATGGTAGATGTCACATTTGTCCTACGATAAAAAAATCACTTTGCTAACTTATAATGTTTTCTGCTTTGGTAACACCCTATATTAAGGTGCCATTTATAAATAATTTATTATTATTTATTAATGTATAAGCCACTTTATAGGATGGTAGATAACAACTTAAATTCATGTATTAAAGATGTACATACATGGTTTAATACAATTTACGTCTCACAATATCCTTTGCAACAGATTCTCATCGCATCATCTGTTAAGCATTTATTACTAATGCATTTTATAACATACTTTATAATACATTATTTGAGGAAGTAGCTGCATTTAGTGATCATTTTCATGAATAAGAATAAAGCATTTATAAATGGCACCTTAATTTAAAGTGTTACCTTCACATTACTGGATAGTCACCATTTGTCTCACTTTGCAATTTTTCTCAGAATGCACCTCTTAATAAAGGACACGCTGAGTCCTATTTCTTCTCATACACTACATCTGATTAAAAGTTTATCAAGGCATTTTCCTTCAGCTGCTTTCAAACCTTTGAAGGTTGCCAGCTCAGTCTGAATTTGTCTTATGTAAACACCGAACTTTTTATACTAAAATAACAGCTGCAAGGAAGCTGAGGATATTGGATGGTTGATTGCCTACCAGGTTGGCTAGCGCCGGCTGCTTGGATTCTTTGTAGAATTCCATTTTCCGAGCTGTGAGAACAATCCAGGATGTGGACCAGTTTTTCCTTAAAAATAAAAAAAAATATAAAAAGAAAAATAAGCAAGGCATGCAAGCAGGGGGTAAAAGATGCTCCATTTGTATGCTTGGTTTTTAATATTTCACTTCAGAAACAAAAATGGTCTAAAATCAATATCAGCAATACACTTCCACCAATATTGGTGGAGCTGCACTGTCCTAATTATACCTGAATGTGGCCCAACAAAGCTAGAAGGTCTTCTTTCTCCTCATTCATGTTTTAAAACTTGTCTATGTTCCTTTTCCACCAAGATGTCTGTGCTGGTTTTGGCTGGAATAGAGTTAATTTTTTTCCATAGTAGCTAGTATGGGGCTATGGTTTGGATTTGTGCTGCAAACAGTGTTGATAACACAGGGATGGTTTCGTTACTGCTGAGCAGGGCTTACACAGAGTCAAGGCCTTTTCTGCTCCTCACCCCACCCCACCAGCRAGGAGGCTGGGGGGGCACGAGAAGCTGGGAGGGGACACAGCYGGGACAGCTGACCCCAACTGACCAAAGGGATCTTCCAYACCATATGGYGTCATGCTCAGCATGTAAAGCTGGGGGAAGAAGRAGGAAGRGGGGGATGTTCAGAGTGATGGCGTTTGTCTTCCCAAGTCACCGTTACGCGTGATGGAGCCCTGCTTTCCTGGAGATGGCTGAACACCTGCCTGCCCAYGGGAARSAGTGAATGAATTCCTTGTKTTGCTTTGCTTGYRYGTGYGGCTTTTGCTTTACCTATTAAACTGTCTTTATCTCAACCCACGAGTTTTCTCACTTTTTTCGGATTCTCTCCCCCACCCCACTGGGGGGGAGTGAGCGAGCGGCTGTGTGGGGCTTAGTTGCCAGCTGGGGCTAAACCATGACAGTGCCTTAACCACAGGAAAACAGTGGGATTATTCACACATGCTTAAAGTTCACATATACTTAGAAGACTCCAATAGCTGGTGCCCTTCTGGTAATTAATATTTAAAATAGAACCAAGAAGGAAAAATGTAATTTTGATCTGATTATACAGAGCTCAGCAAAGGGTCTATTTTGAAAGGTCCCAAATACTTTCTCCTTTCCCTAAATTAAAAATTTACAGGAGAGCAAGGAAGATAAGAATGATATCTGAGAGAGGTTTAAGTAACCATTAAACATCAGGAGTTCATGGTACAGCCCTAGAGAGCTGGCAAACTGCTGGGGCCAGGGAGAAGTCAAAATACACATAGATATGTGAAACAGTGTCCCCTGACACAGAGGAACATAATAATCAACACAGAAGAAAATGCTATTATATATATTACATATAATGTGATGTTTCAAACCACCGTGTAATCATAAACAAGTAGATCTGGTCTGATAGAAAACTATTTTTAGATGAAAGTCTCAAGTTTAAGCCTCTGATTTGAGGGTCATAACACCTGATATTTACAAAAATACTCATAAACCCACTATTTTCTTTATGTGACTGCAAGTCACAAATCTGAACATTTTAGAATAAACTTGAAAATGAGTATGATAAACAGGCTGCTTCACGTTTATGCTGCAGTGCATTAAAAAAGAGGGAGCTGCCTGTAAGGACACCAAGGGCCCAGGGAGGAGCTGTTAGAAACCCTTTTTCCTCTCTCTTCTCTCTTCCCTAGTCCCTTTGAGTTTTCTCTGTTTAGGTATTCCTAAGTAACTCAAACACACTCATTTTTTGTTCTAGCCAAACCTGACTTTGTTGAGTTTTAAAGCCTGTCGGTCTTCTTTGCGATGCTMACTTCCAGATCCATCTCAAAGCTCTGCTGCACTCAATATCCCATCAAACTGCACATCAGGCATAACAACAGGCAGTTTTTCTATTAATGACTTTCCTATTCAATATGTTTCAGTCATCAGCTTAAGGAGCATAACCAATATTACAGATGAAGCCCTAACGCCACCGACATTGTCAGAGGAACTTGCACTCCAGTGTGGGCAGGATTTCACCCAGCATGATCTAATGATCATCCCTAAAATATGGCCAACAAGAAGCAACACTGAAAGAAAGTCTCTGTAGAGGAGATGTATATGTCTGAAGAAAATAGAACGGCATTTTTTATGCCACGTTAATGGGGAAAAAATAGAGAGAGAGACTTGAGAAAGAAACAGTAGCGTTTTAGAAAAGTACCTGACCATCACTAGCAAATATTTCCCCACAAAAGGACGGTGTTTGTAAGCCATTTTGAAATTTTCAGTTAAATTTATTACCACTATAAAGCTGTATCCTCAGCTAGTGTGAACTACGGTCATAGTTGTGGATTGTGCATATTGTCATTAGGAACAGTTCAGCTAATTATTTTTTAAAGGATCTTTAGGAAACAAGTGCTGTAGCTGAGAATCACCATCAAGGTAGTGAATACAAGTTGTCTATTGGTAAGTACAACTGCAGTTCTTTTTAATTTTCTTTTTTTTTTTTTTCCTCCTACTCATAAAAGGTCTTGTAAGTGCGCAGGGGAGTAAGTGGCCAAGCATGCTATGTGCCGGTTTAAACAGATTTTCCCGAGTTGGATATCCTGGATAAATATGGATTACCAAAGGACTAAAACCCTTCAGACACAGCTTAGATTCAGTACCCAACTTCACCAAATGCTTGACATTAGCTATGGAGAGGAACATTTCTGTGTCATGGCCACTTCTACCAGCCGGAGTGCTGCTTGCTCCAGCTATTTGTGGGGCAGGTTTTTCTACCTGAGAAATATAAATCAGCAATTGCATTTTGAGGTCCCAGACTTGTATGCAATCTTCTTAAAACATTCAAATTTCTGATCAAACTAACTGGGAAGTTTGCCAAGATTTGAAAACATTTCATTTCAACGTGGACCTCATTAAAAAAAAAAAAAAAAATGCAGTTCTATTTATGGTTTTGAAATAAGAAGTCAACAACAAAGACATAAAAAGTCAATGATAAGTATTTCTTAAATTATATTAGGTGAGATGTTTTATCTAAGTTTCATTCTGAATTTTAAGGGGAGAATGCTTTAATTCCATCAGGAATAAGAAAATTTAGTGGTTTTGCAGGAAACTATAGAAATTATAGAAGCTATGAGAATGCAACTCAATTTCACGGTATTATCTGCAAGAAGGTATTTTCCCCTAAATTTAAATTCCCCAGTTCTTTTATTCAACAGTTGTTTCATTTAAAAAGTGACATTTTAAAATCAAAACTTCATTACTTTTGTGACCTAAAGGTAAAAAGTATATAAACTAGTCAACTTTTCTATGAGATTGTCCATAAAGTCATCAGTGAGATTAAAACAAAACAAAAAAAACCCAAAACCCCCCCCAAAAAACAACCATGCTTTAAGGTATATTAGTCTCTGTACAGATGGGCACACATTGTATTTCATGGGATACATGCAGTGACCCAGGGTTTTCAAGCTCTTTAGAAAAGTCAGTTCACAATATTCTAATTTTTGCCATGTGGCACCAACATTATTCAAGAAATCACTTCCAGCCGCTGAACAGCAAGTTCAGGTAAGTGGAAGGAGGAATCAGACAAAGTGCACACAGAGAAGATGAATCCCCACTACCCATCCTCTGTCCGTATAAAGAGCCATAAACATCAGTATGCAGAGAAGACCCAGCTAGAATTAACAAGGATATCGCGTGAATTCATCTATAGCTACAAGGTTAAAGTCATGGTTGAAAGTCGCTGCTGGAGAGCCCCTGCAAGGTGCAACCCGACTTGGGGGGGCTGCAAAAGGAGCCCCGAGCGCTGCGGCTGCATTTGCATTCTGTCAAACGAACACCTGATGGCAGCACATTATAGCTTCAGTGGTGCTCACAATCTCTGAGGCTATTTAAAAATACGATACTGTTCAGGGCTATTTAAAAATACAAGTGGCCGAGCTACGCTGCCTCCTCCCTGTGCCCACGCCGAGCCGGCGCACGACGCCAAGCCATGGAGATGCTTTGTGCTAAGGGCACCCGATGTGCTGCGAAGGCAAAACTCCCTCCTTCTCTGGGCTTGTTCATGGGTGATGCCCAGCCTATGCACACACTGCAGAAGCTTCTGCCAGTGTCCAAAGTGGGGAATACAGTATTACTGGCTTCAAAGCCTTTTCCCAAAATGCAAGTTACACAAGTCTCTGATGGCACCCAGCTGCAGCAGGCTTGGCCGAGCGTTGACAATGTTCTTGCTTCAAGTGAGAGGTTGGACTAGGTGACCTCCAGACTCCCTTTTCAATGAGCATTTCTAGGATCCTTATGGTTTAGCACTATATAGGCATGAGAACTTACTTGGCTCCTTTCTCCAGGCATGTAAAATGTAATATTACACATTACTCTCTCATTCTCATTGGTAACATACAGTGCTGGTCACATCACTGCTACTCCTTTACAGGCATCTAAATACAGCAAACCATAGCAAATCGTTCCATAAAAGGCAGCATTAATATTCACGTTATTTCCAACACAAACAGTGCTAAGCGAGTAAGTGCTGACCACTTTTGACAGTGATGCCTTGGCATCCTTGTGGCATCACCACATGGTGGGTTCCTACATCCCATCCTTGACCTCTCAAGCACACACTCAGCACCAAAAATTTGTCCACTGGAAAATATATTATTGGTTTGCCTAGTGCCTTAAGGTTGTCCTTAATATGTGTATAATATATATAATATGGAAGCTAACGTTGACGCATGCTCATTGCATGCAATGAGCCCGTTAACTGCTGTCACTTGGTTTCTGGGACTGTAATCATACATTGGCTTAATAGTGAAACAATGGCAATTTGGCTATTAGCAGCAATAGTTGCTATATATACTTAAACATGCATCAACTCTGAATTTTGCAACTGATAAGTTCTGTAACATTCACATATAATACCTTAATTTCTTGCCACCATCTGCTATTTTAGCTTTTAGAAGATATCCTTCTTTCTCCACTACCTACAAGAAAGAAAAAAAACACGTCATAACCATATCATTTATTCAGATGAATGAATCCACTTAGTACATGCATAAGAGTCTGCATCTAGCTAATCTAGTGTGGAGGCATTTTATCACTAATTCTCAGTTTAGTCACCTATTTTTTCCCGATACAGTCAGTTCTTTTGAAAATTTGCAAACAATGTTTAAAGTCAATTAGTACACAGAATTAACCTCAAAAAACCTCCAATAATATTCTATTCATTGATTTAGAAGAAATTTATTTTAATGCAAGCAAAGTTTCTAGCTATAAGTAAAAAAAAGATTTGAAAATATATTGCAAGTAAATTATGTCAAGGTATCATTTCATATATTGAGTTTCATTAATAGCTATGAGGAACACACCATACTTCTGTAGAAGCCTCTTGCTTCTTATATTCTAAAGAGTCTCACGTGTTTAGGGGTAACGAATACCAGAGAAACATCAAATATCTGTACAACAGGAAAAGTTACATTGACTTCCTAGGTGCCACATTTTGCTTTGAGTCAGCACTAAATCAAGGCTCATGCAAGATGCTAAAACACATCATGCTTTTAAGTGGTGCTGTCTTTCGGATGAGCTCTGGTATTGAGGCGCTCACCCACCCCTCACAGCCCTTAAAAGGACCCACTTCATTGGAGTGTGTGCATCCATGTGCAGGGAGAACTTGTCTTCAAGTTTCCAGCTGAACTAAATCATCTCATAGTATGGTGCAGAAAACCAAACTGAGCAGTTCTGTCAATTCTCGACATACAATCTGAAACAGGAATTATAACAAAGGAAAGCACAGCTGTGTTGTGCATTTTCCAAAATCAACCCAAAAAGGCAAAGCCCTTAGCTATTACCTATACAAAGCAGCATGTGATATTAGCAACCTGACATCCCCTTTGTAGATCCCATACCCTGCCATCGCTGTTACTGAAACCTGGTCCCTTTTCTGTGGTGTCAGAAGGACTCTGCTGGTATGCATGAGCCTGAAACACCTGGTTGTAGGGTACCAACGCTGTGCTTGAGTTTTGGCATATTAGAAGCAAGTCCTAGGCTTGCTCTTTTGTTTTCATTTCTCCCTTTTAATTTGTGCTCCTCCATATCTCCGCACACACTTTCCTTAAGCCAGAGGCCCTTGCAGACGTTTGGTTCTCTACGATCTGCTGAAACATCCCTTGTATAGCTGTGATATATGATTTGGGATATGGGGTGGGTTTGGCTATGTAAATTCATATTTAAAACTTAAAAAACAAACAAAACAAGATGACTGGTCTTCAGCCAAACCCACTGTCCTGCCATCTCATCAGGTCTCAATAGCTAAGGATGTCCCAACTGTGTGAGTAATGGCAAAAGAAACAGAATCGTGATTCAGAGTGGGTCTGTTTTCCCTTTCAAACACTACTGAGTCAGTGCCTGACTTGGATATTAGAAACTCCACGTGGTCTTTATAGTAAATGGTGTCATAAGGTGATTTTGTAACAATTTCAACAGAATTTTGCTGTCTGCAAAACTATTAAATAAGCAATAAAACATGCATTAACATGCAACATAAGGATTTTTAAATCAAACATATCTGTTATTTTTATTATACAAAAATATCAGGAAAAAAAAAGGAGAATTTATGACCTTTGGAAGAAGGGGCAGGCAACTCAGGTGGACTACAAGCATGTTGTGAGGTTATGCAGGGAGAAAATTAAAGGGCCAAAGCCCAACTAGAACTTAATCTGCCTACTGCCATAAAAGACAATAAAAAAGTTTCTATAAATACATTAGCAACAAAAGGAGGGCTAAGGAGAATCTCCACCCTTTGTTAGATGCCGGGGGAAACATAGTGACAAAGGATGAGGAAAAGGCTGAGGTACTTAATGCCTTCTTTGCTTTAATAGTAAGACCAGTTGTTCTTGGGATACCCAGACCCCTGAGCTGGAAGACAGGGATGGGGAGCAGAATGAAGCCCTCATAATCCAAGGGGAAATGGTTAGTGACCTGCTACACCACTTAGACACAGACAAGTCTATGGGGCCAGATGGGATCCACCCAAGGGTACTGAGGGAGCTCATGGAAGTGCTCACCAAGCCACTTTCAATCATTTATCAGCAGCCCTGGCTAACCGGGGAGGTCCCAGTTGACTGGAAGTTAGCAAATGTGACGCCCATCTACAAGAAGGGCTGGAAGGAGGAWCTGGGGAACTTGTAGTTCCTGTTCAGTTCCTGTCAGTCTGACCTTGGTGCTGGGGAAGGTTATGGAGCAGATCATCTTGAGTGCCATCATACGGCACATACAGGACAACCAGGTGATCAGGCCCAGTCAGCAHGGGTTTATGAAAGGCAGGTCCTGCTTGACTAACCTGATCTCCTTCTGTGACAAGGTGACCCGCTCAGTGGGTGAGGGAAAGCCTGTGGATGTTGTCCACCTAGACTTTAGTAAAGCCTTTGACACCTTTTTCCACATCATTCTGCTGGAGAAATTGGCTGCTTATGGCTTGGACAGGCGTACTCTTCGCTGGGTAAAAAATTGGCTGGATGGCCGGGCCCAAGGAGTGGTGGTGAATGGAGTTAAATCCAGTTGGTAGCCAGTCACAAGTGGTGTTCCCCAGGGCTCAGTATTGGGGCCAGTTCTGTTTAATATCTTTAWCAATGATCTGGACGAGGGGATCGAGTGCWCCCTCAGTAAGTTTGCAGATGACACCAMGTTGGGCGGGAGTGTCGATCTGCTCGAGGGTAGGAAGGCTCTACAGAGGGACCTGGACAGGCTGGATCCATGGGCCAAGGCCAATTGTATGAGGTTCAACAAGGCCAAGTGCCGGGTCCTGCACTTGGGTCACAACAACCCCATGCAACGCTACAGGCTGGGGGAAGAGTGGCTGGAAAGCTGCCCGGTGGAAAAGGACCTGGAGGTGTTGGTCGACAGCCGGCTGAACATGAGCCAGCAGTGTGCCCAGGTGGCCAAGAAGGGCAACGGCATCCTGGCCTGTATCAGAAATAGTGTGGCCAGCAGGAGTAGGGAAGGGATTGTCCCCCTGTACTTGGTACTGGTGAGACCGCACCTCGAATACTGTGTTCAGTTTTGGGCCCCTCACTACAAGAAGGGCATTGAGGTGCTGGAGCGTGTCCAGAGAAGGGCAATGAAGCTGGTGAAGGGTCTGSAGARCAAGTCTTACGAGGAGCGGCTGAGGGATCTGGGGTTGTTTACCCTGGAGAAGAGGAGGCTCAGGGGAGACCTTATCGCTCTCTACAACTACCTGAAAAGAGGTTGTAGCGAGGTGGGTGTTGGTCTCCCAAGTAACAAGCGATAGGACAGGAGGAAATGGCCTCAAGTTGCACCAGGGGAGGTTTAGACTGGATATTAGGAAAAATTTCTTCACTGAAAGGGTTGTTAAGCAYTGGAACAGGCTGCCCAGGGAAGTGGTTGAGTCACCATCCCTGGAGGTATTTAAAAGACGTGTAGATGTGGTGCTTAGGGACATGGTTTAGTGGTGGAATTGGCAGTGCTAGGTTAACGGTTGGACTTGATGATCTTAGGTTTCCAAACTAAATAATTCTGCGATTCTATGATGATGATATTAACAGTGTAATATGTTTAGTTATTTCCTTAGATTTTGTCTGTTGCTGGYATATAGCACTTAATGAAATATATATTGTGTACATAGCTGTTTGKACCTATGAAAAGTTCTGTAGGTCTGTGGACAATGATTTAGGTGACATTCTCAAATGGGTACATGAGGATTACTGTGTGCATTTTCTATAATTTGTACTTATCTCATGCAAATTCCTGTCATGCATATCATTGCCATAGAAAACACAGAGAGAAAGTATGTAGGGATTATTATGCAGAGTCACGTCACTATTTATCTAGTGATGGATGGGTGAGTTATTAGAGCTAAAATAAGACTTAATCCTTATCTCCACCTACTTTTTTTTTCTTTTTTTTCTTTTTTTTTTTTCTTTTTTTTAAATCAAACTTATTTTACATCTTTCGATATTTTTTTTTTTTTCTTCTCCTTCTAACCCTTCATTTTTGAATAAAACTTCCAGTGTTTGGCCAGGGCCAGAGATGCCAAATAACATATGAGAAAGGTTATTCTTTTTAATATTTCTATCCATCTGGAAACAGAAATTGGGAGGAGCATTGGCTAACCATTCGAGCTGTTGATTGCTTCTCTGAATCAGACCCAAAATCTCATGCTTTCAAAGTTTACCAACCACCCTTCTCAAACTGTTATTTTAACCAATCCAAAACTAAAGGCAAATGTGATCTTCAACATCAGGTCTGAATCACCTCTATTTTCACATTTTGGGAAGTTAAAAATTGGATGTGCTTCCAGATGAAAATGTTGCTGCTCAGTCATATTTTCCTTGTAATTGTCTTGAGCTAGAATATCAAATCCACTTTACAAATGTTGGTCATATAAAATATCCTGATTTAAATTACATAGCTCAAATCTGCCATTTGTTATAAATTACACGGCTTAAAATTGAACAGCACAAAAATACAAGATCTTCAGTCAATATGAGACCTYTCAGTGCTAGGCAAAGTAACTTTCATATATATTGCTTTAATTGAATTAATACAGGTGCAGTCTTTAAAAAATTAGCATGGTCTCCATTAATTGATAATGTGCACAGTTTTCTCTGTAATTAGTATAAAGGGCATTTATGGAATGACAAAACAACTCTACCACAAAGACAAATAAAAAGATTTCTAGGATGACCCCAATACTTTTATAACTTCTGTTTGAGGTGCTATATTCCCCTTGTTTAACATCTGTTAATATCCCCTTTTCTGTTCTACGTGTTTTCAAGAAAATAACTCCAAGACAGCTCAGGATCAACTTACAATACTTCTGCAAAGGGATGATATTACATTAAAAAGAATACCAATACCATATCTTAATGATATGGTCTGTTGTTTCTGTCTCAATAATTATCATCATTTGTTGTTAAGCTGCTGCCCTTCCTGCACCTTTTCAACATATGGAAGGTTGAGAAAATGACCCAAAATGCCCTGAAGAATTAGCATAGAAATAAGAAAATGGAATTATTGTGCAGGGTTGTGTGTTTGTTTTTGGTTTGTTTTTTTTTTTTAATTTGCTTTTTAGAAGAATATTAAAGATGAGAGTATGTATGTGTAAATATTTGAGTTTCTAAATAATAAAAAAAAAAGACTCTCATGAGCTAACAGTATTAGAAACTATAAGGAAAAGTGATTATCACTATATCACATATAGGTTCTATAATTTTCTTAATTAGAAGAATTCAAAGCTTCTGAACCTCCCTAATCCTGAAAAGTTTGTGTAAGTAGAAGTACCACTGATACCAACATTTCTTTGATGAATCAGTATTTGTATATTCATTTTCTTTTAATAGAAAAACCTCTGTGTTTCTCATTCCCCCTAGATTATTTTAACGTCAAGGAAAATTTTATTAAATTTCATGATCACTTTTACTTATAAAAATTGATATTAATATTAAAAACACCTTAATATGGGCAAAGACAGGACAAAGACATGGTCGCATTCCTTTATACCAAGTATTAATACTGATGAAACATCAGTCTAGTACAACCGAATTAACAGCAAAGTCAAGCTATATAAATTGCTTTGTACCTTCTAAAATTATTCTTTTTATTGATTAATCAAAGTCYCTCAAATCCCTTAACATCTTGAGGCATCCAAAGCCTCATGTATTTATTCTTTAGTAAAGCATGTGTAACATTTACATTATAAACATTTAAAATAACAAGAGTGATTTATCAGTTCTATAGAGCAATTGCTTACCGTGTGGTCCTGTGTACTAATGATGTCTGCAAGCGTTAAGTTATGTTGGGAATGATTTCTTCTATGACGATTTACCTGAAAAAAAAAATATTCAAGGATTTAAATTCAGAGAGGATTCAAATACATGCAGGTAAAGATGGATCAACAAATTTAAATACAGGGCATGCACAGCATGCATTGGATGGAGTTTTGGAAACCTGGTTTCTTTCGGTACTGCATTTCTCTGAAAACTGGTGTTCCTCTAAATCCTGTGTATTTGAAATGTACAGCTACTAAACTCTAAACATCTCTGATATAAATGTGTTTCTTTGTGATGTCACATTGGCAAATTTACCTAAAAATTAACCAACTGATAATAATAATTTTAAATTATGACTTTTCCATCAGGAATCTCAAAAATTGCTTAACTGGTTAGGTGCTTTTAAACCCATTTTACAGAAATGAGAAAGATGCTAATTATAACCTCAAGGCCACAAAGCAATTCAATGAAGAAACTAGAAAATAATTGGTAACAAGCACATAATATATCCAGTACATTTAAACTGCTTTAAAGGTTATTTCTAAAATCTCCATGACTGGAATGCTACAGCAACACTGGATTCTGATTCTACAATTGTTCCCAAGTACTGAGTCCTTGATTACCTTCAGTTCCCTCTTTTCTAGGAGGAAGCCAGTATAACCATCTGTGACTTAACTCTGGAAAATTATTGCATTATACCAGAAATTATTAAGACTAAATAAAAGTTTCATCACAAATCAAGCATTTGGCAGAGCTCAATAGCATTTTACTTCCTTACAAATCTGCAACAAAGAACAGGTCACCCAAAATTGTGTGTGTGTGTGTGTGTGTGTGTGTGTGTATATATATATTAAAAAAACTTTTACTGTTTAAATTCAATGTCAATCAATAATAATATAATTTGGAATTGGGATCCTGTAAAATTCAGTGATTATCTCCTCTTTTAACTGAAGACAAAAAGCAAACAACAAAATATAGTCTCAACTAGTTTCCACTGTATTCATCATAATGCATTCTCTTTTTCCCTATTAAAACAGAGTTAACCAAAAGTCATAACGTATTCTGTTTATATTCAAGTGTCTGAATATAGAAAGTGTTCTTAATTAATCCAGAGGGCCGCACTCAAAAAACAGTTAAACATATTATGATCCCATATTTTTTCTCCACACATTGCTTTCATGTTTATTTGTAAGCACTAACATTTTTAAGCCTTGAAATCTATATCCTAGATATTGCTCTACTCTCCTAGTCAGAGCTAATGAGCTTAATGAATTACCAGTTCTAAATTTAATACAAACATTTCAAAGAAAGAGATAAAACATTCTTCACAATTCAAAAGTTTCTCTGACCTATTTATGAAGAATATCACTTAACAATTTCATTAAGGGTGAGTAACAGCTGGTGACATGGCTGTGTCCTAAAGTGTTTTTCTCTCTTAATATTCTGCATCTTAAGCAATCGAGCTTTCATAAGAAATACTTTAGTTAGTGGCAGTCCCTCCTTTGGGGAGAAAAAAAATGTCAGACCACATTTTCTATATTTTGCAATCTTGTTTTCAGGAGTGTCATGTTCCTGTTTTATTAGCATGTAGGGTAAACAAGAATGATTTGCTGATGCTATTGAGAGAACTTCTAAGATTGCAGTCTTTCTATTTAGATTTTGGATGGAACTTAATATTAATGCAGGCAGAGGCACATATATAAATTCAAAATAAATTAATTCAATTTATCTTTTTCTTTATCTTTACCGTTCAACAACTCTGAAGGTTCTATAGTGCTCAAGACATATAACTAAACTATTCAGGTCTAGATCACAGAAAGTCTTCCTTACCCAGATCCCCCATTCTAATTATTCCTTAACATACAACAGAGCATATTGCCCAGTGATGCTTTCTAAAATATATTCTTCACTCATCCAAATTAAATAACAAGACACACCACCACTCCACAGTATCTATTTTAACATTCAGCTGCTCTCTCCAGGAATCACACATGTCTGTTGGGGGCCCGATATGCAACTTTGTGAAGTGTACAGCACCGATCAGAGCTTTCGGTCTGGTCTTTGGTTCAGCGATCAGAGCATTAGCAAAAGAAATGCTCACATTTGATACATGCTAAAAAGAATATATCAGAAGCACTAAATCTATCCACAACCAAACAAAGAAAGGAGATAGTAAAAAGTACTATTTTAGCAGTACTAGCAAATTATTATTAGTAGTATAATAAAAAGACAATAGTAAGATTTCCAGGAAGTATGAAAGGAGAAAAAAAAATATTAAATTCCAGTTATGGATGATATTATGTGCTTTAAAAACCTCTTCATTGTATGCAAAGCAGAAATATTAAGGAAAACTCCATGTGTAAAAGGAGAAAGAATAGACCTACCCGATTATTTAATGTGATACTTTTGCTAAAAGGGTGTTTCTCTTATAGGGCAAAAATAAAAGAAATTACATTACTTTGTAGCCCAGCAATGAGCAATCTCACACAAGAGAGTCCTGAAGCTCCAAAATCTGAATCTAGTTACAGAAATACAACCAAAATCCACAGCTATGTAAGCCAAGATCAAGCTCTTCTGGAAAAACACCCCAAATATTTGGCTTACAAATGGAATTAATGGAAACTTCAACAAAGTTCTTACTCATTTCTACCGCCTTTTGGTTTAGAAATAGAACTTTTAAAAAAATGAATCCAAACAGCTTGAAAAAACTCAGCAATAACAGAGGCAATATATTCTTTAAGACTAATTTTATAAAATTCCAGCAGGCCTTATACAAATTTGGTCTTAAATATATATTGCAAATACTGCTGAATGAGTTAGTCATATCACTTCCTTATTCAGTTCAATGTTAAAATGTTCTTAGCAGAACCTGGGTGACAATATATTGACAATAAATTGACAATAGTCAATATACTTGTGTTTCAATATACTCACAATTTTCAGTGGTGTACCAAAATATTCAAAGGGAAGTGTAGGCTCAATTATTTTCATTCTTTCATTCAGTTTTTAATAGATAGACCATAAAGGAGATGTTTTGAGATTTTTTTTTTCTCTATAGCTCCATTCGATTACCCTAATAAACTGAATGAAAACCTAAATAATATCTGTCACAAGTCCTCTACCTCACCTCCCAGGGTATGATGAAAGGCAGAGATTTACAGGAGAAGTTCGTGAGATCCCGTTTTTGGAAAGGCAGCTTATCAGCAATTTTCTGATTTGATGAACATTCTTCAGTCAGCAACAATGTCACCTGCAGCATTAAAAATCCACTCTGCGAGCGCTTGCAAGTCTGTGGGCAAGTCTGGTTTTGTTAAATTCAGCCTCAGCAGCCCCCCCTTTCCCTTAGCTAAAGGGTATGCATCTCTTACCAGAGTTATTCTAGCATCTAAGCACTAATCCGTCATCATCCTTTCTACAAAGGCAAAGCCTCCATTACATATGCCTGGTATCCCGGCGTGAAGGGACAACCATCTGACAACTGCTGTTTTAACATTGATGAAGTAAAATACAATAACCTGATGTTTAATTTCATTTCTTTCTGTGTTCCCATTTGTTCTTTAAATTCTCCCTCTTTTTGTGGGAATTCATCATGACTAACTCATTGCTAGTCTTTTCAAATAGCGTGGCGTTGATTTAAAAAGAGACTTGGAGGACTGATTTGGATTTTATTTCCCATTACAAGCATATTTCTGACCTAATTCATCTAGTCAACGAGAAGCAGCATACTTCTTTTTGATTTCAACCAAACCTAACAAAACCAACTAGCATTTCTCAAAAGGCCCAGACAGGCTGCTCTAGTGCAAAGTACAGACAATTAATTATTTCCTGAAACATCATTCTGAATTCACTTGTATCCCTAAATAATTAAGATAATTTTAAGACATTTCTAAGTGGTTTCCAAGATTATCAAATAAGTTCTTCACCACAGGTTATTTACCCACAAACATCACCTGCAAATAGCCTGGGAAAACCATAGTTTGTTCAAACAAGCAGCACCTGGTGCAACAGAGCTCTGCTTTGGATGAGAAACCCTGGGATGATGTCTACCTGCTGTTTTCTCCATCGATCACTGTACTGCTCCATCAAGGAGAAGGTTCTCATGGAGGTTTTGTAAGATTTCTACCAAAAAAATTGTCGCGCTGTTCATGTTTTGACCTTTCTTTTTAGAGGTCTAACTATTGTTTTGTTTCATCCTACCCACACTGCAATCATGTATGTGGAGATTCCTTTATAAACACTCAAAAAAGAGAGAAAGCCCCTACTGTTGAACCCCTACTACCGCATGTTGTCCGCTCTGGACCTGATCCAGCAAAGCACTCTGCAATGGGCTTAAGTGTTTTTCTGGATCAGGGCCAGAACACTCCATTCTTTATAGGATCGAACTTACTGGTGGCAGCTTGAAAGTTTGCAATAAAAGTACAAACTAGTCACATAAACTTTTGTGAAAACCATTCCCTCAACAGAGAAGGAGGAGTGATACCTGATTTAGTGATATCTGTGGTCATTTCGTTCCCAGTCACTCCCATACTGCAGTGACAGCTCATAATTGCTTAGATAGAGAAACTTAACAAAAATCTATTGTAGCATTTCTTAATGGCCCCATCCCTTGAAAGACACCTAGGCAATGGCAAGAGAAAGGAAAATCCTGTAACATTTCATTCACTGCTGTGCTCGAAGTGATTTGTTTTGTTTTAAAGATCCAGTCTTGGGCAGTATGGCAAGTCCATCGTTATCTACAGAAATTATTTGGAAAAAGCTCTGCTATGATATGCTTTGCCTCCTGCTGTGAAAGGCACTGAGAAAATCTCACGGGGCTCCCCCTCAGAGATGCTCCTTTGTCATCTCAGCAGATAAGGGTTTTCGGTTCATCCTCAAGAAATGGAGGCTGTCAAGAAACAGCGGGAGCAATCCCCTTCCCCCTCGACTCGCTGCTGTGGATGCTCTTGGTGCACTAGAGCTGTGCAATAGCTCAGCAGAAGACCCCATTCAGCCCCAGGGAAAGCTCCTGTGTCCCAGAGGGGTCCTTGCCCACAACTGTGGCCACTGGTGCTCCTGGCTTGCTCTGGAGCCCTCCTAACACCATCCTCCAGATGGTTATGTTAGAACCACATGGTTTTTTTTTTTTCCCCCTCTTTACTTGTCCCAGATAGATTTCTTCAGAAGAAAAGGTAATGGAGACTACAAGGCGGTATAACATGACATTAGCACGCTCTGCTTTTTTTTTTTCCTAAGGCTTGCAGGGGGAGAGAGAGAGAGAGGCACGAAGTGCAGTCCTGCCCCCACCAGCCTTCATTTGCTCCTCACCCTCCCTCCCCATCCCCAGGCCCCCGAAAACTCGTTACTAYGCAGGTGACCAAACGCTTTGCTCGGGAATAGGAACTTGCATGGATGGAGCCTTTCTGCGCTGGCTGCAGACCAGATAATCTCTCTATGCATCATTTAATAAGAAAACCACTTCACAGTCCTTACAGGCTTGAGTTTGTTACATATGACATACTCTCAGCAGAATCTGCGGACTGAAGTCAGTGGAGGGAAAAAAAAAAAAAAAGCAAGCAGGATTGTGTTGCATTCCCCCTGCATGTCTCCCTTTGAGCACGCTGCCCTCTATATTCAGTTCAGATCTCCAGAGCCTGTGAAAATAATGATAATAGTTTTACTTCCCTTGACCTCTTGCTCCCTTATAAATCAGAATCCTATAGACCTTTCCCACAGTGCGAGGGTCCTCCTTCATATTCGAGCCTGTGAAGGTAGGTATTTTATATCAAGGCAATTTAATCACGTGGGCGTGCTCCCTGCCTTCAGAACTTGCTGTAGACAAGCACCGCGGTACTCTTACTGTGGGAGTATCTTGATTTATTCAGCTGCTTCATTCATGAAATAAGAGCAAAATAATTATTCAGATTCTAGTTTAAATTTCAGCCAGTGTTAAGATGAACTGATTCTCTGCGATCAGAGAATAAATAATCATGAGCWTGATTACAAAGCATGATCTGTTTGAAACTATGTCACCTTCTTTCCCAAAATTGTTGGAGGGGTGTTCCAAATTTGGGGTATCCAGTTTGGGCTAATATTTTAACTCCAAGGATAAGCCTACATCAGGCACTGGGTACTTTTCTCCATTAACGGCTTGCTGTTTCCCAGGAGCAGATTTTCCCTAGAGTGGGAGCCCTTTTGTTCCTCTCTAGCTACTCAAATGGACTTTGAAATCTGTCCAATTGATCCTTGCTTCGCGGGAGTCCCAGCTGATGTAGTTGGCTTCATTTTTAGCCTTTTCAGGAGTAGGAGATCTGCCAAAACCATATGTGGAAGAGGAGATAGCCACAAAAGGTTCTTACCACCCATAGAAGTTTGAGAAATCCTAAGGCTGCTCTAAATTTGACTGCAGGTCGCTCAGATTCGTGTACCTGGGGATCAAACTACCACAAAGGGACCAACAGCTGCGTTGCCTCTAATCCTCAGGATTTCCAACTGGAAATCAAAGTGGAACCTGGTCTCAAAGCTTCAATATGCTTTAATTGTATTAAATACAATACTCACTAAATGTTCTTTTCTTGAATCAAAGTGAGGCTTTTTATATATTTGTACTAGCCTTTTCTGTTACAGCCTGTAATATGTAACAAAATACAGCAATGCACACACTGTGAGAGTATTCATCTAGCCATACATAAAAATATATATTATGAAATAAAATATTTTGATAAGTTTCCTATTCAGATTTTTCTATTCATAATGCAGTTGTTACTTTTGGTTCACCACAATATTAGAATATATTAATCTTAAGTAATGCAGGTGCTTTGGTAAAATTACAGATGAGTAGTGCACCAATGATAGAGGAAATAAGGAGTAAAAACAGCAGGAACAAAAATGCAGTAGACATCAGAATTTCAGTGTTCTTTGCCTCTGACATCTATGTCTGCAAAAATGTGTTCTTTGATGTTATGTCTACAAAAGGTAAAAATCAAAATTAATACAGACAGAGAGTAACGATAGATTATCTTTTCATGTCCCCTTCGGATCTTAGAAAAATAAAAACAATAAATGTGAGAACTCGGCTATGACAGCAAACTGTGTCAGCAACTCTCACCTGAAATTGCACCCCAGAATAGTATTCTCAGGGCGAAGGGAAAGCAAAAAAATCATTAAAACTTAGTAAGTAAATGTGCAAAAAAATCCAAAAGAATTGCCTTTACAAAATCACATCCAGCACATACACTACAATCAAAATGCACTCAAAAGCTTGGTCTCTCCTGAAAGGACCGTCTTAACAGAAAAAGCATAATTAACATTGATGTCACACTCCTGCAAGTCATCAGTTACTGTATACCGTATAAATACCCTTGTATAAAATATTATTAAYATTCCTAGACAAATGCTCAGTCCTCTCTAGTGGACTGTACATTAGTGCATCTCTTTATCCTGCCTACCTAATTCTTTCTCTCGGATTTAAACAAGCCAAAAACTCACCTTATGCTACTGCAGAAGCAATTTTTATTTTTGAAGGTTAATCCAACTCAGCAGGATTTAGGGATGGCACTTTTGCTTGGTCGTAGGCATGTTGGCTCAGGCCAGACAGCTGTTTGGACATTCTCCACTGGGAATCTTGCCCTCAACACCCACAGTTGATGCACATACATGGTCTACTGGCTGCCTACTTCCATGCCCATCTGTTCAGATGGCATGGTGCCCACTCACAAGTTCGCTGGATCCTTGCCCTTAGTGTGTAGATGCCAGGCAATGATGGGCTTAGATGGGCAGCCTGCAAAATACTGAAAGTGATCATTTTTTTCCTGTAGGAAGTCCTTCCTCTGCRATAGCACTGAAGCATGGACACCACATGCTACCCTACACTTAATAACACCTGTGGACATATACGTGCCAGAAGTACAAAGGGAGTGGGGGGATATACTGGGGGGAAAAAAAATACAAAACGGAATGATACAAGGAAATTGCAAAAATTCTTGTGTAAGAATATGCTCTACGTTGTCAATGGCAGCGGAGGGATACCCAGGCTAACTTGAAACAAGCATCAGAGCAGCATAGCCACAGCCACATGAACCAGAGCACAGCCTAGTTTATACTGCTTACCAGGCTAGCCTGCTTCTGAGACCCAACTTAAAACTACCTTGGGCACCGCACATCACTCAGTGGCCATAGTGTATAAAAATCAAAGGTACATCATACTGAAAACAGCATGAACCAAATCCAGACCTGTCTAAAATTGTTTACCCTCAATGCACATTCCATATATACCGTACTGCATAAAATATTCCATGGTAAACAATGGCACCAGTAAAGGTAGATAGTAAAAAAGTCATTTTAATAAAGATTTATTTTAATTTGTGTCATTGCCCTTTGAAATAATAACTGAGAAAACCCTAATTGGTAACAAGGGACTCTTTTTATAAAAATTAGTGGAGAAGAAAAGCTTCTGTCTCTGTTTTTTTGAGTCCAAAAGCCAACCTTATTGCAGATATTTTAAGACAAAGCAGTAATGCTAAAATTAAAACATCATTTTCTTCCCAAATATAGTTTGATTAACAGCAAATCAACATAATTCTATTACTTCAAATAATAAGCTACTTAACAAATTAACATTTTTGTTAACTATTCCAAAAGAATATATTTTATTAACATTTTAATTGAAATTATTTGAACAACTTCGGATGCTCATATAAATCCCATGGTATTTTTACAGACCATTCATAGTTTTTAGCTGTCCTTCAAACACTGTATGAGAGTCATTAGAAAAGTTACATACTATAGTTTCTGCTCTTTGATTAGATGACCGAAACTTTTTAAAAAAGGAGGGAGAGGAAAATCAAAGAGATCTCTGGAGCAGACAATATTTCCAATGGAGTCTTCCAGGACTCCTCCTTTCTGCCAACACTCTGGCGAACAAACTATCACACTTACAAACACTCATGGAAAATTAATAAAATGAGTTGCAAATACCCATGAAACATATTCACAAAATTATTCTAACAAGTGCTTTTCTCTTTTTTCTTCCCCTTCCCCTTGCTGAGTGCACCCCAATATTGCTCTAACGATTACGGACGCTTGCTAGCAGGATGAAAAGAGATATAAAAGCTACGGCATGGCTGGATTTGCAGCCTGGCTTGRGGCTCTCATCTAGTCAGCAGTGGAAGCCTGTGCTCGAAGGCACATTTAAGCTGCATCTAACTTAGTGTTTACTCTGGGGTGACTGGATTTGAGCGTGCTGTCCCTACCCTAGAGAATTGTTTGCTGCGCGGAGACATCAGTCTTGTCTTTGAGCATGCTCCGCCGAATCAGTCATGTGTGACTACTTGATCTGTTTTGGTCTGGACATATTGTCAAATCGTTGTGTCCAAGTTTCACAGGAGCAGTGCCGAAAAAGTCCTGGCTCCAGAATGAAATTAGATTTATAAGGAACACAAGCCAAAAAAGTCGCTATGAACATCCAGTGACAAAAGTCCAAGAACCTGAATAAAAACTATTTCGCTCTGACTTCCAAGCTTAGTTCAGCTTCTTTAATCTGAAGGGAAAAAAACACTAAGACTACCTCCTTTCTAACTTTTCGGTTGCTGATTCCAGGCCACGCAGATGTAAAACATTGGCTTTTACAATGGAAAGTCCTTTGTTTTTGTCAGTACAGGAATTTTCACAAAGTACATTTTTAATGTGATTGGAAGGAACATCTTCTAAACACAGGTCACGGCTGAAAATCCCATAGCTAAATCTTATTAAAAACTATTCAGAGATCAAAATTAGAGACTGTAATACAGAGCCACTTGGATACCTGTCAGATTGATAATATCTAGATGGCCATCTAACTTGCCACCTGCTCCCCCTTCCCTTTGCACTAATAACCTGAGTAAGCTTGTGAATGCTTTTTTCCCACCCCTGCCGGCTCATATTAGTTTCTCATAACATCACGACCTGTAATCTCTTAAAAAAAATCAGTATTGCTTATTAGAATTGTTCAGAGGACCAAAGTACATAYGCAGCAGAAGAACGAACGAAGCAAACTTTTCAAACAGATTTTCCCAGGTGCCATTATAAACACTAACACGAAAGAAGTAGAGTAATCAAAATAACAACTGATGTACTTCAAGTAGCTTTTTAAGCAAATGGGTGACTTTGCAAAGGTCAATTAGAAGGACGACTCCTTCCTATTCTATTTGACATCACAATATTCAGCTAGGAAAAGAATGAAAATATTTAAGAACTTAACTTTTCTTCACTCTTCCTTTGAGATTTCTCAGTTTTATACTTAATCACAACCTTGCAGCAAACCAGGTGGGACAGCAGTGATCGCTAATACTGCTACCCAGCTCTGGGATTCTCCACTTGCAATTCGCCTTCATCTCACACGAAATAATTATCCTAGCACTTTTGCCAAAAATCTGCTGACACAGTAAAAGTACTATAATGCAAAAGTTAGGTTGTTGGGGGTTTTTTAAATACAAAAATTAGTTCTTCAAATTTGTGTTAGGCTTCAGGGTTCTTGATCTGATTCTTTGTCACACAGGTTAAAAAAAAAAAAAAAGGAAAAAAAAAAAAAGAAAATGTGTCATCCATTTGTGTCTTGGCAAAATAAGGACTACAGTTGCAAAATGCTATTGTCCATATTGCTTAAGTATTATTTCATTATTTGCTCTTCATAGACAAACAAACATTTCAAATAATACGACACTCCCTTTTGTGTTCACTCCACAAATTGGTCCATGGGCTGAAAGCAATGCGTAGGAGAGAGAAGTACATATTTCTGATCCAAGCACACTGAATCTCCTGGTTTTACTCTTGTGGCATTACACTGACAACAAACCATATAACGTTAATACAAGAGATAAAGAAAAGAAGAAATGGAATTATCCTGTTTGAAACTTCTGAAGCATCTAGACAGACTGGAAATTGCCCTTGATTTGATTTTCCTCATTCTGTTCTGATAGAGAAGTCACCAACCTTACATATAATAGAAAACCCCCAACAAAACAAAACAAGAATCATCCATTGCCATCCAAAACGTGGGCGGTGTATAAAGGCAGTACTTACTCTGCGTGTACTGCCAGAGAAGTCATCGACCTTATT
>JAYKAV010003177.1:2979412-2990472 GCA_035582835.1 Phoebastria nigripes
ACAAATGAGCCAAATGTTATTAGAAGCTTTGGTGGTACATGAAAACAGAACTTTGAGTATATACTTCAGTGCATATATACCATGCTGTACATACATATATACCACACTGTCAGCAAAGTCACAAACACACATCACGTAATAGAAGGAAAAAGGCTTTGATTTATCACTTATGTGCTGGGTTTCTTCCTCTTTCATTCCCAGTCCAATGAAGGCTTTCAAATAGCAGCTGCCACTGGATCTCTTTGCTTCTCCACCCCTTGACATGGATGAGGAATCAAGATGGCACTGTTTATAGAAATGTTTATATAAATATTTTATCCAAACTGTGCTGGACTTAACCTAGGAAATTTCTGTTTGATATCTCCCTGGAAGGGATCCATTTCTTATTTGAAGGCATGAAAAAATGATGAATTTACCAATTCTCTTGATAGTTTCTTTGCAAAATGTACTGTAACTCTCATTTTATTTTGGGGGTGTTCCAACTTCCAGACATTTCATCTTGTATTGCCTTTTTCTGCTACATTAAAGAACCGTTTGGTGCCCAATGTTGTCCCTTAATGTAGGTAAGTAGGAAATCAATTGCCTTTCAATTTCTTTCGGATAATTTAAACGTGCTGAGGTCTGTAGGTCCTTCACTGGCAAGATAATTTTCCTAACCTCCAATACTTCCCCCCCTCCCCCCCCCCTCCTTGCATAATCTTCATTATTTTAGTACCACCATTCTAATTTCCTTTTCCTCAGTGCCACTGAGAAATGAACATTTGCTGTCTCACTTCTTCGTTATCACACACAAGGCTCAGCTCAAACTTTTTGACACTGAAACACCCATAGGASCAATGTTTTGCAGTAAAATCTCCAAACACAGTTCCTAGTTCTGGGAACAGCATGGCCTGTGTTTCCCATATGTACATATATTTGGATAAATTAAAATGCACTTTCGGCAATTAAGCAATCCAGATCACTCTCCACAAGTGCCTTTACCCAGACCTATTTGCCAGTCCATCAATCTTTGCTTTATTTTAAAATGTTATTAGAACTGTTCTATTTACTTCCATATCATGGATAAAAAGAGTGATTAGTGTCAAGCTTAGTACTAGTCCCTGGAGAACAACTCTAAAAATTCACCCAGTTGATGATGATTCCCCAGGGACTACTTTCCGAAACATGTAAATTAATCAGTTCTTAATCCATTTAACATGTGCTTCTCTGATACAGCACATAGCTAATATTTAATCAGAATGACACCTACTATTAAGTCGAGTGACTTAAACTTTCATTATACTTCACAAATATGACTGCCTTTTTCAACGAGGCTTGCGTCAAAAAATAATGCTGCTTTGTTGGGGTTTTTAAAACTTGTTTTTTATTCAGTTATGATGATTGACATCAACGATATTCCTCACTTCCTTTTTTTGTTTGTTTTTTAATTAAACCCTGCAACAATTTTTCCATTAGTTGACCCAATACTCTGTTAGGTTAATCTGCCTAGAAAATTTTCTGAGTCGTGCCATTTTCCCTTTTTGAGTATTGGTACAATGATTGCCCTTTTTGAACCTTTTGTAATTTCCATGACAACCCAATATTTATTTAAGATTGAAATCAACAGGCAAGGACCACCTCAGAAAACTCTCTAAGGCTCTAGCATGACATTTATTTACATTTCCTAAAATTTTGCCAAATTTTAGAAAAATTAGCATCACTGGTAGATGCCATTCAATATGTTATTAGTCATTAATAGCATGGAAAGTTCATCATCAGTTTCTTGTAAGCAAATCGTGCCTGGTTTTAAAGCAAGCAAACAAACAAACAAAACCCCACAAATATTTATTGACTGTTCTTGTCTTTCCTACATCACTGTTAACAGCTGCGTCACCTTAACAGTATGCCTGTAAAAGTGCTGGCATTAAGGTCTTCAAATTAGAGATAAAAGAAGATTCTAGACATTATTCCTGTGCACAGAGTTCAGAACTTAAAGAATTTGGAAAACTCCAGGACAGAGTAAAAGCATCAGTTTGGTCCAGCACTGCAGTGCTTGCGGGATTCCCCTCAGCGATACAGCATCTGGGTGAAGTTTGTTASAGGGAAGATTTTATACACTGCTTAGCATTTGGCTGCTTCTCGCTGTGTAAAGGGCCTGTCTATCTCTATAATGGGTGCCATTACAAAAACCAGTCAATTAGCCTATATATCTCAGTTTGTCACTACCTAGATTCGGTGACTATAGATTTATAAAATGGTGAATGCACGACACGTTGTCTTAGAGAAAGAACAGAACTACCTGGAATCTACAATTTCCACACGCAAAAATAATGAAGTTGATTTTACAGTGCACTGCATTTTATAAAATCGTCTATTTATCTGTAAGGAAAGTCRCCAAATCAAAAATGGGGTAATTTGTCTCATTCATACAGGTGCACGTACATTCAGAAAGGCAGAGGCAAGCTGGCATACTGGATCATGCTGATCTTTAAAATACCTGCTTATATCTTCTTGCAGGTTTAAGCATGTGTGTGTTAAAGTGGAACACAATGGAAGATAAATCCCCCTAAATCATAATTTCTTCAGTAATTTATTACACATTGCCATAGAAACTGATTTGCAAACTGTTTTCTATGTGGCTCTAGAAGTAAAAAAAATTAAACAATGCTCTGAATAAAAACCTTAACATGTTCCGATGTCAGTATACAAAGGGCCATTCTCTTCCCACCTCAAATATCCAAAATGCTGTAAATGGAGACTGACCTAAAAAACCCTACTCCAGATTTGAGGATCGTCAGATCTATTACACAAACCCATTCAGGCACAGATATAGTGGTTGTTGGAAATGTTCAGAAAAATTAGCATAAAGGCACATGTAACTCTAATAGGTGCTTAAGTATAAGCTGTGGGAAGTGAAATGGTTGTTTGCGTATGTACTACTGTGAGAATTCGTCTATTTATGGTGCAAATGCACACAGAAGCATGTGATGCTGAATTTTTTCCTTAAACTTTATTCTTTTAATAATTACTGAAAGATTAAGAGGTAGTCAAATGGTATAGATGGACTTTTCTTTTCTTAAAATTGCTTGCATATGCTTTGTAAGTGATATTTTTCCGAGCCTAACACCCTCTGTTTTGTAGGTCATACRGATATCTACAGACTGTGCGGATACTGAAGGCGCTTGTCCTTTAGCCTTCTGCCTCACCACATGATTGAGCATCCATATACCTTACAACCATACACCCTGTCGAGTGTTATTCTCTTACATATCACAATTTACCTCGCTTTCTCCACTCAAACATGCAACCAAGCTGAGCAACAAGCTGCTTCAGCTGCCATGTCATTTCAGTTTTTACACATCTTCTCTTTTTATGTGTGCTCTACATCTCTGTGATGTCTCATCTCCCCGTTCCACTGCCATAGGCTACAAGTCAGGAACAAAGCTCAGGCTCAATGTCAAACAGAGAGAAAATGGGAAAATATCATAGAAGAGAAAATTAATGGGCACAAACACAGCTCTAAAACTTCCATCCTTGTGGGCTTTGCAACTTTCCCTCGTTTCTTGGCAAAACCTGAAGTAGAAGAGAGAAATAGTATTTGTACAGAAAATGCCTTAAAAAGGTATTTAGCTAAGGAAAATACAAGTCCAAAAAATACAAGGTGGAAGAGTTATGCTTGCATATTAAGGAATAAATTATCCTGTGAAGTGTGCAATCAGCCCCCTTTTATCTGAAACATTAACTTTTTTCCACTTCCCCCATTCTCCTGCCTTCCCCTTTTCCTTGCCTGACCACCGTGGCTTGTGGAGGTTCGCATTTCCAAAAAAGCCTTAGCAATTGATAGTCCCAAGTCTAAGACACAGAAATGGACTCCAAGGCTGAAATCATGGCTTCTCTGCCTGAACCGAGGCCTTTCTCTCATTTCAAACAGGGAAATTTCAAGGTGAAACACACGTGAAATCTCATTCTTCTCAACAGGTTTGCTAGGTATGTCTTTAGAACAAAAATGTTACCTTTCATCTTTTCTTATTGATTTTTTTTCTGTAATAAACATTTTTGTTTTCCTAAGGAAATCATTATGTTTGCAAGCTACATTTGAAGAAAGAAAAAAAAAAAAATTAAAAAAAAACCAGAACAATACTTTCAAATGGTTGATCCTACCCACACTGACGTGGCCGGCAAATACACAGATTTCCATCATATGGAATCATGATCTTATATGTCATTAGTCATTTGGTTACCATGAAATCTAACTCATGGCCTAAAACTTTTTAAAAAATAGGGATTGTATATTTCTGTAAAAAAGTAGAGGTCCCAGAGCACACTAATGTATAAGAAAAAGGGGATACTTTGTTTTTATTCTCACCATAGAACTACCTTGTTCTAGAAAATATAATCTTGTTCAAAACCCTGTCTCTCTCATCCCCAAATGAGTTTATTTTTCAAAAAATAGCATTCCTCCTCTTTTTGTATATCCCCAAAATCAAACACAAGAGTAAATACTACTATGACAAATATTAACATTGGTATTTTATTTGGATCC
Source organism: Phoebastria nigripes (assembly GCA_035582835.1). Lineage (NCBI taxonomy): Eukaryota > Metazoa > Chordata > Aves > Procellariiformes > Diomedeidae > Phoebastria > Phoebastria nigripes. The sequence continues at coordinate 2,983,935 of JAYKAV010003177.1, forward strand.
AGATACTTGATTTATCAGCTAAATTATTTATTCAGGAGGTAACACCATACTTTATGCAACCCTGTTTCTTATTGTGTGTAAACCTTACTTACCTGAACATGTGATATGCAAGCTTAATAAACCCTTTCACTTTTAAATTTCAGGACTTCATCTTTTCACTATTTGAAGCACACAATTTATATTTTTGAACTAACATGCTATAACTGAGCTTAATGTAAATTATATATATATTTTTTAACGCCTTTCAGATGAGCAAGCCAGAGTTGAAAAATAAAATGCCTCTTTTTGGGGGGTGCATGCATTCACGATCCATCTTCAGTCTGTTTATTAAGTAATCATATCTGGGTACAAGTGTCAACACAATTTACATTTTGAATAATGTGAAGCAGATAACCTCAATTAACAAGTAATTAGAGTCATTTTCCTATTAAGCAGTTTCCCTAATTGTTTTTGAAACCTGGAACTAAAATTGTAATAAATAATAAGCAGCCAAAACATGTCCCTGCATTAGTTTAATCCAGGCTCTTCCACTGGAGCCTGGGAAGAACGCAGCAGAAGGGCTGAATACCCAAGTGATATTGAGAGAAGAGGGAAATGTTTTGTAGCTGCGGACCTCTGTGTAGTCCACTCTTTTCTGTGGTTGCTTTGTGGTTTGTTTGGGTTTTTTTCCCTCAACACGATTCTCTGTTCTTTCCCTTCCCTCTCTCTTTTCACCCCCATGATTTCTTATATGAACATTTAACATATAAAGTATTTGACTTAATCATTACTGTGGATTGACTAGAGCTTATCAGGGAAAAGCCATCCCACAGTGAACACGTAGGGTACCATCTCTGTTGAACACAGTTTATAGTAGTGCAAATTAATTAGATACCTTATATTCTACCTTGCCAGCATATTATACCTCTGTTTCTGTAAAATAAACAGAGGTATAATAAACATTTATAAAATTATAAATAAATATAATAAATATGACCTGGTTGTCCCAAATAGAACAATCTGTGGGTTTGCTGCTGGTCATCAAAAAAAAAAAAAGTCCTTCCCTTTGATATCAGTCTTTAAATAGATACATGTCACATAGCAAGTACAATAAATGAGCTCAGAGAACATAAAAATTTCACGTGTGTTTCTCTGCTTACGCTACATGATCTCATGGAAAACACCTATGTTGCACTCTGTCTGCCATAGCCAAAAATGGGGGGGGGGGGGGGCGCGGAAATGACACACACTACCCCAACACCAGCCCCCGCGACCCCCGACNGGGGGGGGAATCTAGTTAAATACAAAAAGAAATCCAGCAGCTGCTCCCCACCCTAAGCCAAAACAAACAAGCAAACTAAAAACTAACAGAAAACCTACCCAAAAATCTCAGGAGAAAAAAGCAAGTGCAATAATACTCTCTTCACCCACAAACTCCAGCCTAAGTCAAAGCCTCCTGTCTTGTAGATACATTTATCACAACTGCAGCTGGAGAGCTGTACTGGTAGGGTATACCTTTTTCCCCTGACGGTAAGGAAAGAGAAAGATTTCTTATAGTCCATAAAGGAACCAAAGTGCCTGTGACTGCTCAAAAAGGCTCTTAGTTAGTAACTAGACCGCCCACCTGCCCCGCAAATAAACACTTTGCTGTTGTCTCTATGACTACAGAAAATTTTGCCAGCCTTGGAAGAGTGCAGGACTTATATTTTCTCCATTTTTAAAAAATTTTCGATGAGGTAATAAATCAAAACCTGACCTGTGAAAATAAAAAGTGAAGACCCTAGGAAGATACCCTGAGAAATTCCAGGAAAAACTATGGCAGCTATGGGAGGACATGAGCTGTTCAGCAGGAATAAAAACATTTAAATAATATATCTTGCTGAAAATTAGGCTTTGTGAGAAATCCCATTGATTTCTTTTAAGTCATTTTATTAAAAGGTCTATTAATGCTTGGCTTGCACTTCGTGGCTATGAGAGATGTTGGAATGAAGAGCTATCAAAGGTGGCTATCAAAGTTTTTTTCTTTTTTCCATTTAACTTTTTCTAACTATTAAGCTGCTCATTTTGTGGAGACAATCATTAGCGTCTTTAATGTGAAACAAAGCTTCTGGATAAGAGCTGCTAGCTGAAGATCAATATGAAAGATATCATTTCAGTTACAGCTTTAATAACTGTAACAATAGGGAGCCTGGCATCACCGGCTTTATGCATTAATGTAATTTAGAATCTACCAGGTACAAATCTTATCAAACATTAGCAGTGGCTGCATTGGGATTTTCTAGGTAAGGAAACTGCGTGATAAATGGAAAGTATTTTAAAGGTAAACTTTCATGTAATCAGGCTCATCTGCCATAAAACCATGAAAGAATTTACATGGGGGAAAAAAAAAAAAAAAAAAAAAACAAAAAAACCAAACAAAAAAACCAAAAGAGATTCTTGGAAAACGATGGCAGTTTTTAAGGAACTGGTGGTGCACGGGCACGTAATGTGCTCAGAGTGTACTAGGATGTCTCTCTTGTTTAGATCATCGTAAAAATCATACGACCCACAAGACTGGAGGATTAGGAGTTTCAGCCAAATTCAGTGCAATTAAAGATTTTCTAGAAACCATCATATGTAGCAGTCCACACCTACCTGGATGCGCATTGTATAGCTTTCAGCTAAACTGCGGAATAGATGAGGAACTTTTTCCCAGGCTGCCAGCAAAGCACCAGCACTGCAGACCAGGAGCACGACCCTTCCTCCCACCAGGGCCCACAGTTCCACCCAGCTGGAGCAAATTCACCTTTCCCACCCCATTTCTTCCAGCCCACCTGCCTCCAAATCCCTCAGCTCCCTACTTGCTCCGTGCTTTTCACAATCACCAGCCCATTGCCCCAGCCTTTCCCACGCTTTTGAGATATTCATGGTGGTATCATCCTTATTCTTCTGCAACTGTTTATCTACAGTCATCTTGTTTCTTTTCCCAGTTCTTCAATTTCTTGATTAAAAAAAAAAAAACACACACACACCCCAAAAAAGAAAACCAGGCCTGAAAATGTTAAAACACAAATTTTGGATCTTCCCTGCAAAGTTATTCTTAAAACCTGATGCAACCAATTGGCAGTTTTTTAAACAATTTGTTTAACTTGTGTCCAAATGTCTTCAGGTTTTAGTGCTTACAGGTGGCCACTTTAGATTTACACTTTAATTTTGAGAAAGATCTAAACTGGGAACACTGAATTTTCGGTTTATCATATGCTGATAAAAAATGGAAAGCTCAAAGTTGAAGTAGCCAACTACTGAAAAGAGTTGGCACCTGGCACTTTAATTTTTAAACATTGTTTTTTTGTGTAATGAGGTTATAAAGTAAGAGTCTGACTTCAGGACCACAACCAAGAAGAATGAGCTCTTAAGGATGACAGAAATGCTGATGTGAAGCTCATTTGGTCCAAAACGCAGGTTTGGTCCAAATAAACACACAAAAGTTTGGATGCTCGTCTGGGTTTTCTACCTGCCTTGGGGCTAGAGATGTCACGAGAACAGATTCGCTCATCACAGCTGCAGTACTTCCARTTCTGGCCATGGATGAAATATCCAGGAAAAAAATCTTTCTTGCAGAGCTCTGGGGGGTGCGGAGAAGTAAGGGAAAATGGGATAGGGTATTTCACAATCTTTCAAATTTGATTCCAAAACTGGGGGAAGATTCAGAGACTAGAAAGTATAGCACATTTTTGCTTTACTGGGGTTTTGGCTGCACTCTTAAACACAACTTTTTACTGTGACTGTCAGAATATGTGGCAGCTCAGATAGTCAATAATCATGAAAAGAAAGGCATAACTGTCTCTAAAGTTTAGGCGTATTCAGTACTGTCCTGAAGTAACAAATATACTACAAATAGTAGTATTGGTCTCTGAAATACAAATAATTTTTTTTTTCTACAGTCTGTATACTGAACAATGAAGATCCTTCTTTCTCTCAAGGTGTAGGGTCTGGGGCCCTCTGAAGGGGAAGGTTTGAATTCCAGTCTTGCCATGGCTGTGAAATCGCAGTGTATGTACGCATGCACACCCAAAACCACAAAATCACAGATGATCAAGACCTATTTCCATTAAGGCTATGAACCTCACCAAACAAGAAATTAAACAGAAAATAAAATATTACCATGTTAACAAGACTGGATCGGATCCTGCACTTATTGCTCCTGCAAAAAAAAAAGCTGATTTCAAAGGGACTTTGATCTGATTTAGGGCAGGAGAATGCTGCTGTCAACTATTTGTCTAAGAATAGGCATGTTGCCTAACAAGGACACTCTACTGTCTATTTTAAAACCTCTTCTCAGTGCATTAAACACCATTTAGTAAGCATGTCCATATATTGTGCAATAGCACATGTATTTAGGGCATGCACAAAATAATTTGATCCTCATTTCATTGCACCAGTAGTGCAATTATTTCACTGCAGTAATAAAACAAACAAACAAAAAACTCCTAGTTTTTTACTTCTCCTGTCATGTTGCATTGGGTCACTTTGTGTCACATGATGTGATATAACGTAACTCAATGCAAGGAGACACATGTCCCTTCTCATTGGAAATTTAAAGAAATGAAGCTTACTTTTCCCCTGTGGGAAACTATGCAGGTCAGGTGCCCAAGACTAGCTATGGGAAGTTTGATATCATCTCAGTTTCAATACCTACATATTTCAAATCTTACAGGATTTTGAAAGGAAACGTGTTAGATGCCACAATTCAGCCATAATACAGTACTTAATAAAGATGGTGTAAGAGGAATATAATTCCACAGCTTATGTTCCTTGTCACGGTGTGCACTGACACATATTGCCAAAGAGACTCTTTTAAACAATACTTTTAAGCATACTTTTTGAAATATATACTATAAAACATGAAAGTCCTTGCAGAAACCTATTGCTGCTAAAAAGCATATGGGTATAGAATCAAGGGAACAGAACTGATTAATGACGAAGCCAAAACAAGACTTTTTTGATGAAAAATAGTGAAACAGTTAAGCACAGAGAATATAGATAAGGAAAATGTACAGGACCTGGGGCCAAGTTCACCTCTCAGTTACACTAGCATAATTGTGGAAAAATTCTATTTCAATTAATAGAGTTAATATCATGAGAACAGAATTATCTACGTAATGAGCATGATTGAAACATAACAGTCGACTCAGCTCTGAGGCAGACTCTGTAATGTGTGCAAAGGAGATATGCATTATCCTCAGTCCCATTTTACAGGTAGAGAAACAGAAGAAAGGACTCAAAATCTCTTGGCAGGCCAACGTCCAAGCTGGGACCAAGGGAAACGTGGCAAATTCCAGTCCAGCTCTTTCTCCATTTGGTTGCAATAAATAAGTACAACAGAAGGCTATCATGGAAGCCAACTGAAATATTACATATATAAAATATTATCTCTCTAACATCATGGCATGTTGCTGTCTCACTCCTGAAGCAAAGAGGTGTAGCTTTATAGTGCGTTGGGACATTTAGCATCAGGGTAGTAACTTCAGTGTCATTAACATGTCTATATATTTGAGTGCCACTGTTTACAGGACAAAATAGCAGAAAAATTAGAAGCCTGAGAAGCACATTTAGAACAGATGCAGGAAATAAGTTTTTCCGACTAGCAAAAAAACCAAGGATGGGTGGAATGGACTATGAACTAATGAAAATGATACCAAAGAACTGGGATCATTTCAATTTGAATTAGATGCTAAATTACAGAAAATAATACTGTTCAGGGGGTTCTGTTTAGTTAAAACCTCATGTCTAAGTTTTCTTAGTCTGCTTAGTTTCCGTACCAGGACAGCTCAAAGGCTTCATTTTGCACAGTTTTCAAACAAGCAAGTTTTGAGCTACAAGCCCTTGATTCAACCCCATGATTGTCCTTTGGTTTTGAACAAGCTGAGACAGAGGAAAGAAACATTTGGAGTTGTTACAATTCACCTCATTTAACATCAAAGTCATCATTTTTGCACATTTTTGATAGAAAGGATGAARGGGAGAGGTCTTTTTTTCATTTTTGCTTCTAAATTCTTGTTGGTTACACAGCCCCAGTCACCAGTTACCACTAAGAAATGGTAACCTCAGTCTGCACCTGTATCCTGCTCTTAAACAAGACATCACATCTTGCGTGATGTGGCCAAAAATTGATATTACCATAAGTTTCCACTGGTATTCCATAGATTACAATAAAACCAATAATTTCAAATTTTTACCCCTTGCATTTCCCTGTGTTTACGGAAGAACTACTAACACTACCCTAGAAGATATTTTCTGAGTGTTTCTTTATCTGCTTTTCTATCAGTTTGGGAAGCCATGGTTTACTTCCCTAAGTGTCTTGACGAAAAAAAGGGATTCATTGGTGGAAAAAAAGTGCAATAATATTTTCCTTTTCCAAAGATACCTAGCAATGCAAGTGAACTGTAGGTAGCATTAGATTGAAGGCAAGAACAGTCAAACCGCCCTGCACGCAGGAACAGCATCGGATATTCAGCAACCAGGGGATCAGGCCCAGCCAGCATGGGTTCATGAAGGGCAGGTCCTGCTTGACCAACCT
>JAYKAV010003177.1:2991587-3049076 GCA_035582835.1 Phoebastria nigripes
GGTGGTGTTGGGTTGATGGTTGGACTTGATGATCTTAGAGGTCTTTTCCAACCTTAATGATTCTATTCTATGATTCTATGATATTCCCTTGAGGGAAAGGATCACATTCTAAGGGAACCACCARCTGGTTAGGCAGAAGAGCAAGGTCTGGGCTGGACTGCCCATCATCACCTTTCCAGTAGGCACACATGCCTTGGTGTYACCAAATGAAGTTGGGAAGTCTGGCCAGACATCTTACAGAGTGAGTACAGGGTTCCTGGTCCTGCCCCAAGCTCTCGCAACGTGTGGTGACACCCCAAAGCACCAGATCCTTGAGAAGAGCCAGCACTGGCATTTCATGTCTCCACAGTTACTGTCAGCATCAGAGACAAAAAGGGCTGTTAAGAGGCAAGCACAGATGAAAAGAAAATATGAAACAAAAGAAGTGGAGCATGGKTTTTAGATGGTAAATTAAATAATATTTTCACAACCAAGTTTTCTTTTTTTTTCCCCTCAAGATATATATTACAACAGAGAGAAATGCCACATCTGAACAAAAAAAAACTCTAATTTTTTTACCCTTTTTTAGTTTGTCCTATCAGCTTAAAAATATTTTTTTAAATATTTATACCATGTTTTCTATGAAACACAAAGGGATTTGCGGGCTTTGAGGAATGCATTGATCTTGTCAAACGTCCCCCAAATTGTAGACAACTCTGTTAACGATAACACAAATGTTTCATTCTTTCACTAGATGCTAGGAAAATGACGGGGAGATATTCATAGAGAGGATGCAAAACTTCCTAGCAATGCATTCAGTCAGGAAGGTCTTTCAATATTAAGCATCGCTTCAAATAATCATATTTTCAAGCAACGGATGATGGGAACATCCACATTTTGGAGTCAGCAGCTCTTCTAGCTAGCATCTCCCCAATTTTTAAAGGGGGGGGGGGGGGCAAGGAAAAAGAAAAAAAAAAAAGCCAAGCCATTTGGCATAGACTTGTGCTGCTGTAGCATCAGCTGCTTCACCTGTAATCTCTAGTGCTGCTCTGCCCCCTTGTGCTGCTGCAACTGCAGAGCAGCCGCCCGCGCCTTTGTGCGGGGACCGCAGGCTGACAATCCCCCACTGTCACTTCTCACTTTTCTGGCAAGTTCAAGGTCAGTGCCTAGCTATTTTCAGCTCATCTCTTCTTGATCCATGCAGAGAAATGACAAGGTAACGTGATTTGGGGTCAGCTGTATTACAGGAACCGTTACATAAACGGAGAAAGTGGAAATCAATCCTAGCTGACAGTGTCTTCAGGATAATCAGCGCTCACTCCATGCCGCTGTCAGCTCTCCTGCATCAAACACCATGTTACTTCTGTCAGATCTCTTTAACAAAACCATATTCTCACTTTTGGCAAAGTAAATAAATATTTCACCCGGGCTTGCATTTAATTCATTGTTTAAAGAACTTTAACACTTTGGACTTGCAAAGAGTCCCCATTTATATGGGAAAAGATGTCTTAGCCTGTAATGTCCATTACTGCCTGCAAAGGGCATTGGCAAAGATACAGTCGAGTCTTATGAAACACCCCATTCTTCATATTTTGTGCTCGATTTCTTCATGCAGATGACTGTCCTCCAATTCTCCGTTATCGAGCAGACCTTGGCTTCCCAAAGTGCTTACCTAACCCACGGTCATCCTCACCCCAACCGTATCAGGGCTTTTCCTCTAACGTTTTAGGACACCTTCCTCAATTTGTTTGATTATTATTACTTTATCTGAACCATTTCCTCCCCTAACTAGACATCTTCCTAACGCAGAATTATGAACGTATCATTTCACAAGATGTGCCGCGTTAGCCGCGTCTCGATGACAGCACATGGTATGTCAGTTTAGGGAAAGAACAGCGATTCTATCCCACCCACCTTGTGCTCCCATGAAACTGCCAAGCCCGCGGTACTCCGSTGAAGAACAATTTACCATAATATTAGTTGTCAGTAAATTCAAAGACGGAACTCCTAAAGCTATAAAATGGATTAGAAGCAATTTAAAAAAGAATTAACAAACTAGAGTAAGAGTATACTGTCAACAAACAAATGCTTCATCATAGCACTGTAATTTGGAATTTTAATTACCCCTCTGCTTCTGTAACAAAACAATGTCTGAACTGGCAGCCATTTGAATCTCTCACAGGTCATTGAGCATTCTAGTTAATTACTCTATGAATAGCCTGTTTTTCTCCCCTCTGGAAACACGTTTCTAATGGCAGTCAAGGTCTGACAAATGTGTCATCTACATAATTAGCTAGGAAGCAACACAAAACATTAAACATGCTTTGTGCCGACAACTATCAAAACATTTCATTTGTTGTCAATTATTCATTACTTTGTAGGTTCTGAAGGGGTTGTTATTATGGAAATAAGTCCAGATGCTAACAAGGTTAGAGTTTTTTATTCAAATTAGTAATCAGAGGACTAACTTTAAAAAAAATGTATCCCGTGTATGTTTATGGCAGCGTTCAATCAGTACTAAATTATAAACGAATTTAGTTAAGTTCAAGTTAAAATAGCCATGGCAGAGCACATACACTAATTTGTAGAGTTGCATCTCTCTTTGAAGTTTTAGGATCTAAGCTGAAGTAGCAAACTTTCAGAACCTTTGGCAAGACTAATTTGTGCTTGGTAAATAGAGTAAAGATTTTCACAGCATGAGATAATGTAAGATTGGAGGAGGGAAAAAAAAAAAAAAAAAACTGGAGGTTTTTGAACCTTTTTTCTACCCTTCTGTCACACTGAGTAAAAGTCAAAATCAGCAATTCCGACTCATATAATATCTCGTCTGAACTTCAGTTTGGTTTAACAAGGAAGCCAAACCAGTTACATTCACCACTCCCTTAATAGAGCTGAAATGAATTTATCCTCGCTTTTAAGAAGAAATAGGTGCTGGTTATTTCTTTTTTGTATGATCTCATTATGATGCTGCCTATCAAGCTACACAGCTGAAATGGCACAGTGAAAATGTTTGGAGGAGAAATAAATGGGGAGTTTAACTTAAAATTAACTTCTTCCTTTTTAGCCAAGATTATTTCAGTTGAAGTGTTATAATACAAATATACAATAAAGAATACCTTCTCACAGGGCATATATAAGAAAAAAAAATATTCAGGAAAACAAAAGGCTCGTTCTGAGCCTAAAAAAATGCCTGCACACTAAATGCTGATCCTGAAAAAGGGTTGGGAGGCAACTTGCATTGCTCCATTGAGGAAAATTGCTTATTGAAGGTAAACTGAACCCTGAAATATTCGAATGCATTAATATTCTACTTTCAGCCTCTACGTCAAAGGAGTTTATGGTATGTAGGACATACATGAGCATGTAGGGGTGCATCCGGAGCGGTGCCCAGCGCCCGCTGAGGGCCCCTGCCCCGGCGCTGGAGCAGCTCCTCAGGTGGGGAGCAAGGGACACGCGTCTGAAATGGCTGAAAAACTGGAGTCAAGGGCCGAAYGCATCAGCCTGCAAGCACACCACACACCAGCGAGCGGATCTAGGTTTTGAAAGCACAAAACCAGTTTGAGTACAGCAAGGGGACATATGACACACTTCATTTCTCATTTTCCTGCACTAGAAAGGAGAACGACTAATGTTATTCAGCAGATTTTTTTTTTTTTTTTTTTTGACAATATTCATGTTCAAGAAGTAAAACTGGATTGTGTTTATGGACTCACTGCTTTCATACCTACTCTGAAATATTTGGGGCGAGCAAGGTGTAAGCTTGCATTTATTAACAATTACCACACGTGTCATGGGAAGCTCATATATTTTTCTACATTTGTCCCAATACTATCATATGATTTGTGTAACACCTTGAAGGGAACACAGCTATTTCCTTACAGTGATAAAACTAGATGCATCTATGATGGACTAGCGTATGACGATAAAATTTGCAGAGAATAAAGCGTGGGCAGTCACTATTAGAACACAATAAAGAAATTTTTTTTCCTTTTCCACCTCAAATGTACACAACTATGACAGGAGAAGGTTTTGTGCTTTTAGAAATATTTTGTCAAGATTTGTTTTTTCCTCCAGGAAAAAAAGTAAACTGAGGAAAAAAAAAAAAGAATCTTCAAAAACTTTCCCCAAATAAGCTATACTATAAAAGAAGCTCTGATGATCTCTCAGAGATTGAAATAATCCATTTTCAGCTAAAACTACCCATAGCAATGAAACTGAAAATACTCTAGAAGAGGGCTGGAGTCTGTCTTGTAATTAACATTAAACAGATAAYATATTTATGAGGAAGTCAAAATATTTTGGAAGCCGATAATCCTGTAAGCCTTAACATGGTATAAAAACAACAAATAAATGCAAAGTGTTACTGTTACACATGCCTGCCTGATCAATGGTTTTCACATATTGATCTATAAATGGAGTTGACAGTCTGTGTTGGCTGCACATTTTCCAAGCAGCTCTATTTTTGTACAAAACCAATACGGGCAATTACCTTTGTTTGAGATGCCAAGTCTTATCAATTCAATGTGATTTAGTGTCATTTTAATTAAATATCAGGATCTACTTCAGGACAATCTATACAAACAAAGCCTCAAACTTGACTATAAGCTTGATTTGAAGTAAACATGTACAAGCCCTGCAATTTCAAAATATGGCTCAAAAACTCTGCTAAACAGAAGGCTTATATTTTTAGCAATTTTATTTCTGTCTTTTTGGCTAGCCATAACTTTGGCAAGTGTTCTGCAATCACAGGAGTAAGAAACAAAAGAAGATTGCTTCCCGTTTCCCTGATAATGTATTAGAGAGATAAATAAACCTACCAGTTTGTTTAACCTAATCAGAAAAAGCTCTAATACATTAACATTTTGGAATGTCTAAATAGGTTCTAATTCTTAATATAGACACCGATAAAAAAAGACATTTCATTGTCTGAAGTTGTTCTGAATGAAGCAAAATGCACTTCCCTGGGCTTTAAGAGATGAAAATAGCAAATATTCATTTACATTGCTAGGTCAGACACTAACATTAAGCACAGAAAGAGCCCTTGCTTACCACAGTCTGTGTCCAGCTTCGTGATTTGTGCTCTTTAAACTCTACATTAATATCAATTTCAACCTTTGCACAAAGCTCAATCATTTCCATCGAAATAAATAACGTAAACCCCCAAGAATCTACATTTAGCTTTTGCATCAGCTAGCTTATGCATTCCACATTTGCATCTTTACTACTATAAAATGCACAAGTGCATATGGCCCTACTGACGTATGATGCATATCCTTCTTTGTCACACTATAGGAAATAATCTGTCCACCTTCAAAAGTATAGCCCCAGGTGTGCTTACAAGCATCACAGCAAATGCTTGAGAATACAACAAATCCCTTAGAGAAAATTATGTATTTTCTTCTCTATAAATCACCAGTGGTCTTTCTAGTTTTGTGCCTGGTTTTTACCCTTTATTGTCCGGAGCGTTAATTTTTTTCCCAAATAGGTTTTAGAAATATATATTTCCATTGATTGTTCAAAATGTGCCAAATGCTGATTGCCTTAATCCAGTGAGGTCAGTAGGTTTTGCATAACTTGGGTAAAGAGGATTTAACCCATTTATTAATAGAACATAGAGTATAGTGCACATGCTGAATACGGGCGATGAAAGAGTAATATGGAGTCCCTTATTCAGCTATTTCTAGTTTTTAAAAAGAAAAATCTCTCCGATGATAGGACAAAAATATTCAGTCAATGTAACATAGAAAATAAGCATAGTCAGTGRATACCTTATAGATTACATCCATCATCTAAACAGAGGCAGACTGTTGAAAACAGAAAATTTCCAAATAGAAAATCAGGATAAGTCCTTTTTAGCTTCTAGCACAAAATAATTAGCTTTGCTTAACATACTGGTAACATGTATCTTTTAGCAGGGATCTGTGTGCCTTTAAAGGCAAAAGTGAAGATTGTGTATACAAGTGCACTGGAAAAGAGCGTCACGAATTTTAAAACAAGATTACTAAATGTATATCTATATATAGACATACACGTATGTCTGTGTATATCAGTTGGACCCTGCTTTTTCAGGACACTTGGACAGACAGAGACTACTCTGCTCCACCACTTTCCCCCAAATCCTTCCCAAGTCAAATGCACAGATTCACATATGTCAGCATGCAATTGATACGTGCAATTGGTACTTCACTGCTCTTTTAACTTGAATCTGACTGCATTTAAAGCACGTATTTGAAAACGTTTGGATCCTTAGGAATTTTGCTTTTAGTTTGGGCATTAGCAAACAACTTTAAGAGGCTTATTTAAGTAAATATGCCAAAACACTTTCAGTCTGTCAATATCTAGTCAGAAAATTCTGCATGGCAAAAAGAGATGAAAAGAATTGAAATAGAAGGGAAATTAGTAGCATGGCAAGCTTTCAATCTATTATGTCGGAGCCAAGTTTCCTTGGTAAAATGACATATACTCAGTAAAACTCCGCTTTTATATAATTAGCTACTAAACAAATGTAACACAAAGCAACTTTTCAGCTCTCAGCCAATGAACATATATTGTACCTGCTATGGTTATTGGAATGCGGCAGTGAATATTTATGTCTAATTTAACTTTTTAGAACCCTTGCTCTCTAACAGTCCAGCATACTATCCCCAAAACTAAAGTTATGTAACAAGGTAATATCAACAATGAGAAACTGCATGATAAAATCCTGCCCAAAAGTGAAAAATGCTAATTTTGTCTCATTTAGCAGCTGGATACAGAAATGCTCATTAGTTTTAAGAGGGTTAATCCTTTTAACTTTTGCATATTGATATGCCAATTATGCCTAATTGTACAAGAGGCATCAGTCAAGGTAATAGTGCATAAACACATGAAAGTTATTAAGTACATCCCAACATGTAATAAAGTAGGTGTTAATTGGTAGCTGAGTTCTGCAGGCTATTGAGGTGGATAATTCATTGAGAGATGGATCACTTGTAATTTCTCTACATAATTCCTTTTGCAGTCTCATGCTGTGATGTTTTCATGCTTGTCAAAAACAACTGCAGCCTAGTGCCTTTTGTTAAACACAGCCAATAAAATATGTTAGGCATCATTAAATATACTTAACTTTTAAACTTTTTCAAAGGTACAGTTCTTCCTGATAATACATTATAGTATTCCCAGGCAATTACTATAAGCATTGCTTCAGGTTTGTAATGGAGGAACGTTTCACGTCAGATAAAAAGGAAGAAACATGTACAGTGCGTCTGAGGTGAACAATATTGTTTAAATGGAAGGTAAATGAGGATCTTATCAGCTGCTAAGATCTAAACAGATTTTTCTCTCCAGAAACATAAAGTGAAATGGGTTAAGCTATGCCAGAGAAATTAATGATTAAAAAAAAGTATTTCTAAATAAGTTTGAATTTTGAGTTTGAACTTAGAGTAAAAAGGGAAGAAAATACAGCTGTTATTGTAGGCTTCCTCCATTTAATAACTTTGTTAGAAAGCTGAATATTTCATAGGAATCCATTACATCAACAAAACAAAAAATTAATGGCTGGCATGGTTGTGAGAAGTGACTGAGACCTGGGACTCTGTCCCCAGCCAGCAGAGTTTTCTCCCTCATTTGCATTCTCTGAGAACAAAATGGATCTGGAGTCCAAAAAGTGGCTAACATTGCATAAATAATTTTGTAACATCATATGGCCTCAGCTGCAAGTTGCCACCATTATGGAAGAAAATTAACCAGGGGAGACTCATACCAATCAGTTTGTTTAGTAGCTCAGAAGGAGTACAGGGGCAGGGACRCAACTGGCAATAGAGTTCATCACTAACTATTTAATTTAAAAAAAAAAAAAAAAGGGTAATGGATAAAAAATGGCTCAACTCTTTCAACCCTGTCAACTATTAAAACAATAAGAGAACTTCAGTGTCTGATTTTTACAGTTCATTCATTCTTACAGCAAGACTTATTTTTGTTACTGACAAAGTTGTCCTTTATTTACCGAGTTGTAATTTCCATTTCTTTACTTTTCTCTGGTTTTAGCATTTGCCTTTTGAGAAATTGTGGCATATATCTGATACTGTAAGTACTTTTCTCTACAGCAGCCGTATTTAAGTACTGTAACACTTGAGAGTTGAAATGCTGAGTAGATGCTATGATCCCGGCCACCAAAGCCAAATTTGTCTTTCAGTGAAGGAAAATTGTTATTCCAATGCCTAGCCATACTCCTAAAAATGTACAAGTGCCATTAAATCCCTCCTTGCAAGGGATGATCATGAAACCAGAATCTTAACCACACTAAAGATAATTCTGTAGTTTTTTAAAAAGTGGAAGACTCAGAAAATATTAGTAGTGTTTTACTTACAGGCTCAGCGACTTTCATGTTCTCGGACAGAATCATAGATTTGCTTTGGCTCAGTCTATCGTGGTGACTGCTGGCATTTTTGATCCTCATTTGAACAGCCCCTGTGCTGTGGTGGGAAGGATTAGGCTTTTCAGAGGCCATATCGGAAGTTGTAGACCTTTCCATGGTTACTGGGTTGACCTGAAGGACATAAAATAAGAACATTAATCTAGGGAGCCTTCATACAAAAATGTATCAATGCCACTTACATGTCACTGTAGTCAGGAGGAGAAGCTGAGTTATCTTGCTGGCAAGATCTTGATCATCTTTGAACACCAGGATAACTATCAGCTGTGTCAGCCTGTAGTTTTATTATTGTCCTTATCACTCACCCATCCAAACTGCCTTGGAAGAGTTAGTTTATGTAAAAGATTATCCTTATCTCAAAAGCCATTCTCCTCTATGGTGTAATCTCCCTGCAAGCCTCTGTCACGTCCAGCTGGCAGCCACTACACTTTGTCTTTGGCCCTGCTCACACTACACATTTTCAATCTTGCAAAGGAAAACGACGTGCTGTGAAGCCAATTAACATATCTTACCTCCACAGTTCGATACATGCGTGTTACAAGTGCATTACAGGACCACACTGCAACCCTGTTCGTGTCCTAGATTCAAACCCAGATCTAATAATATTTCCCTTAATTTTTACAATTCTACCAACAGCACGGATGGGATTTTTGTTCCTCTGTTAATTTTTAAAATTTTGAAATGAAGAAATGGCTGAGCACATCAGCTCTCAAGCCTTTGGAGGGACCGGGAGGAACTTGTACAGAATGATCACCTTCTCTAGCAGTGCTGCTGTTCAACCTCCTGACTCAGCAATAGTGCAACTCAACAAACTGTTCTTGCTATTCAAATTCCCAAAACATTTTCCATCAGCAAGAGTTGCTTTATATTTCCTGTACAAAACGTCAGGACAGTGATGTACCACACTTGCTCTATTTTCCTCCCCACTAGTTCACCCTGGCACTACTATACGTAAATCATGGGTGAAGTAATATGGTAAGAGTCACAAGAAAACTTGCTATTTATATTGCTATGTAACCCTATGAGAAAATGTGTAAGGACGAGATACTATATAARCTGGAATTGTTGGTTTCCCTAATATGGAACCAGGGAAATGGAAATCCATTTAAGTGCAGTTGTAATATAAACTGTTGAAAATCAGCATTTTCCAAATAGGTTTGAAAGCATGGCTTTTTCTAGCAACATCTCCCCAGCCTCTGAAGAGTCTAAAAGATGAAAATCCCTGATTTCAAGAAAGTCCATTTCTATGAAGGCATCAGAGCAGAGGAAGATACGGTACCGGTGTGAAGGTGGGAGATGAGGAGCGCTACTGCATGTCTCTGGGCAGGACCACAGCCATTGTGCTGGTGGAAGGACACAGCTCTCATAGCTTCACCCTCTCCTAGCCCTGATAAATCAGTTCCTTACAGGAAACTGCCTTAGATGTAGAGGACAATAATGAGAGGTCACACAGTCACAGAATGGCTGAGGTTGGAAGAGACCTCTGGAGGTCATTTGGTCCAACCCCCTGCTCAAGCAGGACCACCTAGACCTGATTGCCCACGACCATGTCCAGACAGCTTTTTAATATCTTCAGGGGATTTAAACTCAAACAGCCAGAGATATGGAAAAGCAAGGAAACACAGCACTCTTGAAGAGAGAAATGAGAAGAAGAAAGTGCTTCAATATTGGCCATTACTCATTCAACATTACGTGCCATGATAGAAACACTAACTTTAGTAAAAGCAACAGTAAAGCTTAGGCTTGTTGGCTGTTTCCTGTATTGAATTAGTTACTCAAGGATCCCTACAGAAGTTGAACCACAGAAAGAAAGGATAAAAATTTGGCTAAAACCGTTTCCTGCTACTCAGGAGTATGCACGTCTAATTCTGCTGCAGAGCTGGTATATGACACTAGGGAAAACTCTTTATGTGGACCTTTAGGAGACGGCACTGTGTGTTCTTCCTCTCTGAGACACTTCTCACCACCCTTTGGAGCAGTCACCACTCAAACCCATGTCACAGGGACACTTTGCCATTTTGGCAGTAAGGTCTGCAGCAGCGCTAAGCAGGAAATTATTTTTTCCTCCTTCTAAACTTGGAGAGTCAAACCATTTTGTATTTTATGTTGGTATCAAACCAAAATTGCATCTCAACAGATTTTCAGTAGGCTCCAGGCTGGARAGCTGATCAGACTCGAGAGACGAGAGCAACACTGGCTCTGTCACCGATCCAATGTTTGGCTGGAGCACATCTCTCAGATTTTCTTCTGAAATCTCCCACCTATAAAACTCTGACATATCTCTTCTTGGGAGCATTATGAGTTTTAATTAGGTAGTCTCTGTCTGGTGTTGTCAGTACATGATGTACTATAAAGAAGTTTAATAGTATGACAAAGTCATGCCCTGGATCTCAAGTAGGAGCACAGTCAGTAAACGACAAGTCTGCAAAGACTTCTGAAAATTTTTATTCTAATCTCGTTGAACCTTAGTTAATTTTCCCCAAAATTGGAACTAATTCACACACATCAGAGTATTACAAGGAGACTTTCTGAGGTGCTAAAATTACAGGAACTACCATAAAAGAAAAGAGAAAAAACCCAAACCTCAACATTTCCTCCATCAGAGTTTATTTGTCTTAGTGTAGAGCATGGTGAGATCCTGCTGAATATGAAGGAGATCTTGCAGAATATGAAGAAAAGGTACAAGTTACAAAAATTGCTCCCTTAGGATTTCCAGGTAGAAATCCTTTGCTGCCCAAACTCCATTAAGACTCCTGACAACATTACCGGCCTTGCATGCCAGTAGATGGCACCCTGAATATGAGCTCCACAAACCCAACGGCGYTGCATTCACATTTGCAAGAAGAATTTGGTAGTACTTACACTCTACTCTCTTATTTTTTAAAAGTTTAAAAAAAACCAAAACAAAACAAACAAAAAAAAAAAACAGAGGGGAAGACAGTCAGGAAACAGATAAAATATTAACAGAAAATAGAAAAAGGATCCTATCTGATGCTTTTATGATTTGGTGCTTCCAAACTGTTATTAGCAGCATCAGGGCCAAGTTTGGGCCGGTTTTGCAGGGGAATTCGTTTCACTTACTTTGGAAGGCAGAGCTGCCAAGCCCTGTGCAACTGCTTGTGAGGCACTCCATGTTCATTATATAATTAGCTAATTTGCCTTTTGGCAAATAGTTAGCATCTGGATATAAATTTTAGTTTTGAAACCTCCTACGGTTGATTTGCTGGAGAAAGGCATTAAACCAAGACAGACTTTACCCCCCTCCCCTCCGTGTTGTTTATAGGGTTCCTGGAGCAAAGGGGCAGCATAACTTTAAGGCATTCACCTAGGAGAAGAAGGACAGGGGAACACACCGAAAAATCCTCTTGGAAGTACAATTTTTGGGGCACTGTGGAACAGAAGCAGCAGGTTGGATAAGGGTGGGAAAAAGTCAGGGAACAGTACGGGTACAAGAAAAATCCTTGACATGAGGTTGGATGGATGATACAGGAAGGGAAAACTGATTCATAGAGTGGGGAAAAAAGATTACACTGGATATGAGAAAGGAGAACTTTAATTTCTGGAGCTTACTTATGGGGCAAGAAATATCACTGAGCTGAAGGGACAAAATCACCTTTCTGGCTGGGGCAGCAGTTCAGTCCTAACACACACCGCCACTTTTGGAGATAACCTCAGGAGCTGAAAAACCCTCACTGAGGGAAGAAGGGGTTCATACTTTAAATTATCAGCCTCAGTGGGTCAACACTTGCAGTTGCTTTTCCCATGAATTGGTCCATGTGTTTGGGATGCTCGGAGAGGAGAAAAGCCTGGTCCAGTAAGTAGCACAGCATCCCCGCAGCAAATCAAGTTGAACTGAAGCCAGAGTTCAGATACCAGCTACAGGTGTGAGGTGGCTGCTAAACAGTCGAGTGACATTTGACATGTCTGGCAGATCAATGGTTAAGACCCTAAAACTCCAACTTCTAAATCTACAGTCAACTTTCAAACACATGGTGTGGAAGGAATGAGTATTACAGAGGTGAGAAACGGAAAGGTTATGGCGGAGGCAAATCCATACACACAGTAAAGCCATCCCGTTTCTGAGAATCAGGCCCAGGTTAAAAGAGTAACACAGAAAATTGCAGAGATCAGATCTTGGGCTTCCGCACAAAGTGCTGGGTCTTGGCAAAACTATTTTCAAGAACATTTTTTGTAACATTTCTTTTAAAAACAGTGTTTTCACAAAATCTTGATGTTTGATAACAGTGAAAATATTTAAATTAGTTCTAATTTTCCTTTGATGGGAAAAAATACTTTTCTGCCCTTTCTCTTCAAAAAGGATGATTAGGGAAACAAAGTAACATTGATAACTTCCCAATGAGAAATAAAACAAAACAAAACAGCCCTTCCTTTTGCTATTTATAATTTCCATGAAAAAAAGAAAAAATATACTTTTTAGCTTTTTGCAAAAATTAAGAAAGTGAATTCTTCATCTCACTGCCATACTTACGTCTTTGGTAGTTTAATTATGGTTTCTGTCTCACAATGACAGCCAGTAAGTATTCCCCTCCTACAGCAGCTCATGGAGCTAGAGGAAGTTTCCTATGGCATTTATCAGGTTTTTAAACAATTTTGACACGTTGACTTTGTCCAGAAATTGATCATATAATGAGCGGACTGACTGGTGTTACCCAAGAACTTTATTGCACGAGTTTTGGTACAGTATTGGTAAAGTTAGTATATAGGTTTTCTATAAAGCAAAGCAAAGCGTTAGTTCTTCAAGAAAMAAGAGGATAGCAGTATTTCTAAATTTTGGCTTGACCTATGCCTATGTTTCCTACAGCTACATACAGTGAAAGACAGAATGCAAATGTTAATTCATTAGCAACTTGTACAAAGTAGAAGTTGTAGCGAGTACTTTTATCCAAGAAAGGAAAAAAATCTATCCATGATTAATATAATTTGTTGCATTTGTTTTTCAAGATTATGAGATTAAAAACATTGTATATAATTTTCAGTATTTATCAAAATAAGCTTTTAATTTCCAGCTTCACTCCTTATGATATATCTACCACTATCAAGTCAGAAGCATAACGAACATGAAAGTGCTCAACATAGTAATCTGAAAACACTGCAAAATTGAAGTGCATCTTGTTACATTCACTAATTCCATTCTTCTGCTGAAGAGCACACTGTACTTGAAGAGCATCCATTGAAACCTAATGCAACAATATTACAAAAGAATAAAAATCTGCACTAGGTTCACCATTACACTAGACCTGTGAGCCTGAAAAACCATAGAAATGGAAGAGGAAGTAAGAGTTAACAAATGAAAAAACAAGCTAATGCCACACATGTGGTGAGTCAGAGCATCCTTGTAAAGGAGAAAACATGTCGCTATATTTGTGAAAGACGTGTTTAAAATCAACACACCTAGGTAAATATTTCTGCTGTTGGGTTTTGTTCTTAGCCTTTGCTACGCTGTTTGATATCTCCGCTGAAGTACAGCTCAGGGGCAGTAAGTGCTTCAACACACAACTGATGGAAATAAAGGGGGACAGATGAAAAAACTATAGGTAAAGAGAAAGGATAACAAGTAAACCGCCACATAGCTTTTTTCAATTATTCTTATCTGCACTCTACTCTGTCTTTATTTTTTTTCAACCATCCCCACCACACTGCTCTCACAGCTAACACGTCGCACATCTGTGCCCAGGGCACGGACAAACAGCAAAGGCTGCTGAGGGATATGGTGTCCTGGGTTGCTGCCCAGAAGAGTCCTGAAGCCAGTTTATCTGAGTACTAGAAAAACAGAAAAATCCATTGTAATGAAAATACAAAGCAGATGTAACATTCCTATGCCTTTTCCTTTGCAGAAAGACATCCTCCAGCCTGGAATAATTTGTATTTAGGAAATAGCATTAATTTCAACCATCAGTCATATCTCTAGTCAAAGTAGGAGATCAGAAATGACACTACATCACCATTGCCTGGGTCTTTACTCCAGTTTTATCCTTTTATATCAGATAGACAATAAAACAGAATTTTGTGCCGAGTTCAGTCTGCTGTAAAATGTTAAATGTCCTAAACTCAACAGCACAGCTTCCCTTATCAACCAAACTCAAAATCTTGGCAGCAGACATCAGCGAGTTAGTTGATACGTCCTAAGTCCTACAATCAGCATTGATTATCATACCCTCTTTTAATTTTTTTACCTGTTGCAGCCATATTAGACTTTCGGTGGTGTCTCTCAGAACAGACAACACACTGAGCAAGGATCATGGAGGTCTTACCTCATGTGTCTAAAAGCTGGCTTTGTAGTCACTCTTTTCTAGTCCAGTATTTGAGGACTTCCTGCAAATAAAAGCAGAAATGGCCCACAGAGTTCTTCAGGCAACTCTACTTTACATGTACAATTACCCATGCCCCTCCTGTGGTCAAAGAGAAGAATAAAACATCTTTTCTGTTTTGTTTGTAGCAATATCTCACCGCCCAGCATTACTGTGTTACCATGTGTGGAATACGCTGTTCAGCACGTTATTCACAATTTTATTTATGCTCTGAGGTATATAATCCAGTCTTTATGAAGGATGCACCTAAAGGCAAATTTCTTAACACAACTTGGCCCGAATCATAGCAGACTTCCTAGGCAGTAGTGCAATACAAGAAGTAAAGCATTTTCAAGTATCATTGTTAAACAGCTCTTACAGAATCTTTTATCCTTGAGATTTTAACTTGATCCTTGATATGATGACCATTTCAACCTTTTTGGTTTATTCTCTTATATCAAGACACGGTCATATTTTACAACAACTCTTGGTTAATAACTACATAATTCTTATGTAGTTCTACACAGCTTAATATCCAGTAGGAACAAAGTGTGTTATCATTTAAAATAATTTCTTCCTAGTTTGTGTAATACAGGACATGCGGTTCCAGACAGGTCTTAAAGGCCTGGTCCTGATCTCAGGTTTGCAGTGAAGCCACTGAAGTTAATGGAGTTACAACAATGCAAAAGTAACATTAAGCATACTCGAGGAGGAAAGCCAAAGCATTTATTGGGCCTAAGAACATACTCTAAGGTTGTTTTGATGACTGAGTTCCTAAGAATTAAAGTGTTACAATGCAGTACTTCATTTCTCATTCCCGATAATTACCACACATATTAGGAATATATGATTCTCCACTTACAGTACGYCACAGACCTGCATGGCTGTGGAGTCTACACCGCACAATAACTTACAGACTGTTACAGTTTGATGCTTCAGTGATTTCCTGCCCATTGACCGCAGCACTAAAAATATGAGTGGCTTACTGCTATGAAGATTGACTGTAGTTTTTTTTCTATTTTTTTTCAACAAGTAATAGCACTTTACACAATAAAAAATTAAAAGGATAAAATAAAATAATAGAAGGCTGATATTGAGTCCCAATTTTCTAGCAGATGGCAGCAAAATATCTTAACCAAATATACAGTTTCAGTGGAAATATTATTAATCTTTACAAATTGTTGCTTGATTTGTCTTAAGGATTGGATGAAGAGAGACGTGAAGACAGAAAATTTGAATAGCTGTGCTAGACTGGCAATGGCTATCAATGAGGATTTAAGCAGGGAGCTAAGGTCCTGCTTTGTGTCATTCTGAAATTTTTTAGAAGATAATAGCTGAAAGCCCCAAGGATCTGTTCCCCGCTATATGCAGACCCTTAAAAATAGCAGGATAAGATGTCAAAGAAAAACAGGGATCTGGAACAGCTACTTGGACCTTATAGGACAGAGACGTGTTATCTCTGGAAATGCTTTCCTATCTGGATAGAAATGGCTTGAGAATTAGAGAGAGAAGAGAATGGGAGACAGTTACTATTCCAAAGTTGTGCAGATATAATGACAAACTCTTCACATCCATATTTAATGACTACAGATTCATCTCTCATCCTGTAATCCTTTATGACCTGCTATCTACAGGACTTCCCTGCACAAATAAAAGCTTGCTAGGAAATATCACTAGGATATTATTGGAAACAACAAAACCACACGCAATAGGGTAAAAGAGCTTCTTCAAGTCAGCAAGTGACTGCATATGGTCATGTCTCTTCTTGCATCACTTTTAGTTTCTTAATTATATTACATGTGAAGGTCTCAGGAAAGGTAACAGTTGTTTCAAAAGTTCGTCTGTCCCAATATATCATATGGGATAGCATAATGGAGTCTATTTTCACCACTCCTATGTCAATTTAATATCTCAGTTTCAAGTGGAACTTTGTGTACAGTTTGGCCTGCATATGTTCTGGGAACAGTCGTCCATAGTAGAAATTCAGTTGAATATGTAAAAGAACATGCCTGGGAAAAAATGCTACTTCTAGGTCTTCCTGCTGGCAGTGCGTTTCATTTCTTTCTGGAGTACATCTGATCCGCGACACCTGCCTCCATTTTCCATGCTGTGCAAGCTAGACTACAATCCTTCAAATGATGAATATTGGTCACAGAGTATTAAAAAAACAAACTATGAATATCGTCTGATATGTAACACTTCTAATGCATCCTACAACACTGAATAGCAGAATGAGTATGGTTTAGTCATTAGACCAATGACAACAAGTAGTTCCCAGCATCATAAAAGTTCATAACAATTTAATTTATTTAACACCAAATAAGACCTGAGAAGTGCTAGAGGGGCCCAGAGGAGTTCTGCTTGGTTACTCCTGACCTGCCCTCACCTCTCAGGTGAGGAAAAGATGATTTCCTTCCACCTCCTTCCTTTCTGCTACACATTTATGTRCTGCAGATAAGTACAGATTAGATTCATGTCTTTCCGACCACCACAGGTAAGACTGACCACCTCTAAACTCATTTTACACCTGCATATGATGCTTGTCGCATGGTAACTTTTTAGTTTAAAGCTGTCTAATTCTGAATAAAAAGAATCCAATGTTTTCTCTAGGAAGATCACATAAGAATCACAAATTTTCTCCGGTGCTTGAAAGAAATCTGTTCCTTTAGCCTAAATGTTCAGAAAAGTGTTGTTACTTTTAATGTTGCCAGATCTGAAGTGATGAGATACTATGGGAAAGGTTATTCTTGCAGTATTTACAGATACAAGCAGAAGCAGAAGTGACAGAAATTTCAAAGTAAGACTGCTTGAAATACTTCCAGCTCAATTTTGCAGAACTTCTCCTCACAGAGATTCAGATATTCATCCAAACTTTCCATGCTTACCTGAACTAGACATGTGGCGATGGTAATTTTGGAACAGCCCAAACTCTCTGGAGAAGTGGAAGAGTTAGTACCACAAGACAAACTGACGTATTAGAAAAATATTTTTTTAAACACCTGAAAGCTTGCTGCAAATAGCCAAAGAAACAAACTTCCTATAAGTTCTAAATTTCACAGCTTTGCCAACAGAAATTTCGGTTTCAATTTGACAGTGGCTATATAAACAAGCTATCACAAGGCCAGCTCGGGTAGGACGTTACAGCACATTTGTGACCTGCACCACATTCTTGTACAGGCACATGCTCCACTGGTTGATCCACGGTGGAGGAAGCACCTCACACAAGTTTTATTCCACTCTGCCTCTAAATCCGTTGTGCACTACTGAACACTTGGAGCAGTTGTAAGTCATGCCTCAGTTTGCCTCCTGCTCCTTAGTTCCTGCAGCAGCAGCATCCCCTTCACTAGAAAAAATGCCTTCTTGAGTTCTATTAAGCCTTTGGTGAAGCAGTGGCAGTTGTTTTAACCTCTTAGAGTATCTTAGAGTACCTCCACTTAGATGCACATTTGCCATGTCTTAATCCATTTTGCAATTCCATATACCCATCATCCTACAGAAGACGTCTGTCAAACTGAGATACTCAAATTATTGAATAGGAAAGGCTTTAAAGCTTCTCAGACTTTAAAAACAAATTAAAAAATAAAGTAAACTTATAATAAAACTATTTCTTTCTGACACTGCCTGCCTCAACAGTKTCTACAATGAGATGCTTGTCCCTTATTTGGACAGTAAGACCCCTCCCTCCCAACTCCCCAGGATAATGTTCAATTCCCTGTGCTGTGCACATGAAACAGTCCCTCCTACCCTCTCTCAATCATCCTCCATACATTTCTGCAGCAGTTTTTGTGCTGTGATCCTGCAGCTGTTCCCTTACTTCTTCTCACTGCTCCCACTTCCCATCTGAGGGGGAAAAAAAAAGCTCCAGACACTTTTAATCTGTTCCCACACTCCATCTCCACTTTCCTTTGCAGAGCTCCCGGTGTTGCTCTTGTAAGAGACGCTGCCGTGAAATGCAGCCGAGCCGGCACCTACAATTTTAGGAGAAAACTTTTAAGCTACAGCAGGAACTAGAAGGGGAAATTCTTTGTGGCTTGCATCGAGCAAGCCCCTCTTCTGCATTTTGTGGGGCCCCCGGTTTGCTTCCTTCACTAGCTGCCTCTGCCATGGCCCAGAGCGGAGCAGAAGGTGGCAGGCGTGCCTGCCCCACCACGCTGCTCTTCAGCACCACGTGGCAAAGCGGGGAGAAGACAAAGGCATTTGTTTTATGTGATAGTATCTGATATCACATTGTGTAGCTAAGATGTCTGCTTTCAGCAAAAGGGAAATACCAAGGGTATTGTGGTGTCAAAAATATAATTTCTTTGATTATGCAAGAAGTTTGAGCATAGGCTCTGTTAATTATATCTAAAATTTTTACTGCAAATGTATATTGTTTTGTGAGGGACCAATGAAAACCTTATTTCAATAAGGTGCTTCAAGATGACTCCAGAAATCTTGTACGCATGCTTTCTGCAGGCCAGGGGACCAGAGCCCACCTGCACCACCAGTCCCACCACAGATGTACTGCACTTGGTAGGAGCAGTCAGAGTCAGCAGCAATGACAGCAGGAGTGCGATGGTGCCAGATCCGCGTGCAAACACCAACAGCCATAGTGAGAAGAGTGGCAGCCATTCATCTGCCCTCAACATTGTTAAGAGCAAAAATACTTAACAAGTATTACATCTGCTGTCAGCTGTGGGTTTATTAGGTAGCGTGGTAACATGCAGAGCTGAGGGACTCCTCAAATCCCTTGGCTGAAATTGCTGCACTCAGCTCAAGTGAGCCCTTGCAGTCCTACTTACCTGAGTTCAAAAGTCCTTACAGTGCATCAACATTATTCCCTAAACATCTGTATCTTGGTGCATGATACAAGTCTGGTAAGAAATCTCTGCATTTAACTTTTTTCATTCTTTTATTTTATACAATTTTTGCTCCACATCTTAATGGATTCCCTCTCTTCACTTACTCTCACTCTAGGAAAGTTTTTATAAAAAGACCCAAACTTTAAACAAAAATTAAAACTAGAAAAGAAGCTTTCCAATTAAAATCTCTGTGCAGCAATTCTGAACATCTGAGGTCTATACAACTACATACTACTCAATCCAGAGCCAGTGCTAGACTGTCCAAAGGAAATTCAAGAATGGTTTGGAGAGACCAGTTTCTCTAAACATCTGCTAAGACTGGGGGCACTCCTTGCTTTTACAGGACCTAGGGGTTAATGAACGAGGAGGAACTGAGATGCTTTTACYTGGGCTGTTTCTGCTTCCTTTGCCACTCCAAGAAGGGTGGATGGATTCGTGCCACCACCTAGTCCAAAAATCATCACAAGAATTTGATTACTCATTACTACTGGTTACTATACTTTTCTTTTTTTTGCTAATAAAGTAATCAAGCATGCAACATACTGCTGACGCTAGAAATATTAATCTTTCTAGATCAATCCTCAGCACTACTCAGCCCAAAGTACAAAAGGTAGCATGTGTCAGAGCAGCTCGGCCAGTTGGAAAGTGTGATGTAACATTTTCCTAGTGGAAAATGTTGATTCATTTGTAGCAAAACCATTCGCTAGAAATGCATTTTGTCTGAGAGAGCCCAATGAAGCTTTTGTTGGTGCTTGCTGTGGATACCCATGGTGTTACCATCAGGCTCTCCTGCAATGTTTGGGGGCGGTTGGCTCTGGCCGACATCAACACATGGGCTGGGGATCCCCCAACCAGTGGGACACGCTGCCAGCATTGGGTCCATTCCCCCACTGTGGACTGCTCAGTTCCTCCAAATCCACTGTCCCAAGCAGACACCTAACTAGCCAGGCAGCAGATGCATCCTGAGCCACGGTTGCAGCAGAAACACCAGAAAAGCCAAGAGCATCCTGACACCCAGCAGGCTGGTGACGAACCCACCAGCCATGGAGGTGACTCTCTTGGAGACAGAACTCCAGAGCTTCAATTGTCTTCACAAAATATCTGTGTCATTTCCCTCCTCACCCACAAAGGAAGAGAGTTTAGTAACATCCTGAGCAGCACACAAACAAGTACAGGTGCTAAGCACTATGCCTTGCCTAGGAGGAGCGTCGGTATCTAGTTCAGATAGGCGCTTAGGTATCTGATTCGGCACCAAATACAGCGGTGGCTTTGCTCAGGGTGTGGCAGGAAAAGAAGTAAGAAACAAAGAGCAAGCACATACTTAAAGCATGTCTCTTCAGCTCTCAGCCACATTAACTTCTGTTTTTTCTTCCTCCTTTTCTCCCCCTCCCCTCTTATCACGTTGCAATARTGCTGAAAACTGATGGATGTCTTGGAGAAGGAATCAGAAGTCACTTTAAGTTCATTTGCTCAAGGACTGTGCCTGTTTAGTATATCAGGCACAGGCTTTGGAAGAAATATTCATGAAAAACCACAGTACAAACCCACAATACCCGGCTTAACTACAAGTGAATGATTTAATACCTGTCAATCTCAAATGGCAGGAAGTGTTATATTGTGTCTTAAACAATCTTAAACCTTAAACTAACCATAGCAATATCAAACTTGCTTAGTTAATTTATTGAAGAAATGCTTCAGTAGGTATATGTGCACTGTCTGAGTTAGTATTTTACTATGTAACTTTCACATACCCCCAGAAGTTTAGAAGCTAATTTGGAGAATACCAATACCAAGGTTAAACAACYTTCTGATATCTTTCCTACTTAATTCCCAAAATAGTTCTTTCTCATGCTAAGAAAGGTGAATGAAAATACAGAGAAATGAAGGGAAAAAGGCCAAAATTTTCAAGCATGTATGAATTTTGGGTTCTTAGTTTCTGGCAAACAGGACTCACTTTTACACATGCCAGACCTCAACATTTCCAGGTGACTTCAGCGTGAGCCAATAACGCACTGGAAATCTGCTCCAGCATGACCTGGCTACATCCACAGACTGAGCTCTAGCACGAGTTAGATTTGCCCCATGGTCAGTTTGCAGCATCTAAATACCTGTGCCCAGAAAATTAATGCCTGTTTTTCTCATTCAGACAACCTTCTTAAAAAAAAAAAAAAAAACAAAAAACATCCAATAGCATTTCTTTTGGTCCTATTTCAACCAGCCTGGAAGTTTGCACCCCAAGGTGCTTCAAGTTGTAATAAAGATGATGGGAGTCCACAGACCCTGCAATAAGAGGTCTCACTCTTAAAATGAAAATAGATCTGCATTGAGGAAGTCCCTGTGCAAATGAGGAGCTAGCAGTGTTTGTTCTGTAGTGAGTCTCCAAAACAACCTTTTTATAGTATTTCTCAAAGCAGGGAAGACTGACAGAGACATGTCGAGTGCGTGAAGGCACAAACTTAACATCCAGCACAGCAAAAGAACAACCACCTCTGTACTTCAGATGTTGATAAGAGAGTTGTCAGTGAAATTAAGATTCATCAAGACCGCTGGTTGAAGCAGACCAACTTTATGACATGGTTTCAGACACAGGTAGCACCAATGCCTCCTGACCTAGACCAAGCTCACAGTTTCCCAAATGCACCAGGGCCTTCAGCCTGCTCTGGGACGAAGAGGACATTACAGCAATTAGTTTGATGGTGACAAAAGCTGTTAGAAGCCACCACAGGATGGGAAAAGGGACAGTTTTGTGCAGGTTGTGTAACGAGGTAAAGAAATCTTCTGTTGTGCTCTGAGTGGCACTTGAATTATTATAGAAGATACATGGTCAAAAGCTGAGCCAAAATTTTATCCCATCTCTTTTCTTCAGGACTAATGCTATCAATAAATGAAACCAGCAAAATGATCAAAGCATCTTCATGTAGATGGTATCCACAAGTACCAGCTTCTGTCTTTGTAGCACTGAGAAATAGGTTTGATGCATCCATGTGGAAGTCTTAGGAGAAAAGTGAAATGTAAAGACTTTAGCTAGAGCTCAAGAGATGCTTTGTTTTGTCTTTAAAAGAGATCAGCCCAAACAACACCTACATATGCAGGATTAGGATACATTCTGTACAACTGCCATGTTTCAGGTTTCTAATTAAGAACACACCTAAGCACTAACAGACTTTTCCAATGTCAAGAGTTTAGCAGCATGCAGGCTTTAGCAACTCATTAAATGGTTAGCAACTCACACTGATTGAGCTGACACAGCACAGAGGCATCTAGAAAAAAAAAGTCAAGAAAAATAGGCAAGTATCAGAATTACACATTGTGAGCCTCAAAAAATTCAGAAGACACTGCCTATAACCTGCTAAGCCCCACATGACTCAGTAGAAACAGGCCATGAGAAGATAGCAGCTCCCACTGCTATGTCTGTGGGACTCCTTAGCAGAGAACCACGCTGAAGTCTCTGAGCAGCACAGCAAAAGCCATCCTCACTAAGGCACTAGCGATCACGATGGGCGCTCCAAACTCATCGTGTGGGATACTACTTTTTAGAGCCTGGCCTGAAGCTCGTCTCATTCATTTCTGTCACTGCAAAGAAGTAATAACTTCTGGGACCAGAAATAGATAGAGAAATCCAACCCAGAGTTGTGTAGAGCTGTTTCAATTAAACAACGGAGGTTGTGGTGTTGTGCCACCCAAACATCAGGAGAAGAATCAAAACGTGTTTCTGTCACCATTTTAGTTTCTGGTTCCTGCCTCACTCCAGGTGGGGAGGAACATGCCCGAGCCCATGGTCTGGTACAGACCTCTCCTTTGCTGCCCTGGCAATCCCAGCCCTCGTGAGAGGGGCTACGAAGAGGGCAACAAACCCATGCTTGATTGGAAGAAGATGGAGTATCTCTTCCAAGCTAGGGTATCTCTTGTACCAAAGCAAAAAGAAGTTTCTACAACAAATGCTGCCAAAAAGGCAAAGTTTTTTTGTAATTCAATAATAGTGTACAGCAGGAGCTTTAAAATACAGAGAGTGTTTCAGCTGTTCACTCTATTTGGAAAAGAAAATGAACAAATGTATGTTACAGATGTAATTGGATTGAGAGGTAAAGTGAACAAGAGATGCTGCTTTTAAATGAATTTCCTTTGGACACAAAGAGGTAAGTTGCAGGGAAGGGAGAAAATAAAGAAAAATAACTCTGAGAATTCAAACTACTTTACCAAACCTCACAGCTCTGTGGAAAATGCATTTCAAATGGCTCTAAGAAATTGAAGCAGTAACATAAAAACCACTACAAACACAGCCCAGGAAGAGAACATGTTCTTTTTATACAATTTCCCTGTCTGTGCTGATTTGTGTATGTAGGCAGGACAGCTTTTTTTCTCCAAAAAGTACAGAAAATTTGAAGTGTAATTTTACAACACAACGCTAAAATCTGTCTCCAATTAGTATGCACAATTTCAAAATGAGTTTCAAGCCACGTGTGATATCTTTCAACTCTGACCCATATTTCCAAAAGAAAAACAAGTTGCTTCTTACGATAAGGCTATCGGTTACAAACATGAGTACATGTCACAAAGTTTGCAGCAAACTACACGTTACCAGGAAAACAAATCTTCACCGTAGAACAAATCTTGCTAATTCTGGCTCTCCTTTATGTGGCCCATAATCAAAGCATTATATTGTGTTATTTGAACATCTTCCTGAATTACTATTTCCTTCTAAGGCTCTGAAGGCCAGAAAGCAGTGTTTGCCCTCTGATGACAATGCAAAGTGATCTTTTCTGATAGAAAGCTTCGAGTGACATGGGGACTTAGGCCACACCACCATTTTCTGGCCAACTCTGAAGCAGAGGAGGAATTAGTCTGGATCTAAACAGCCTCACGCAGGAAACATGCTACCATGACATCTCCATTGAACAGCACTGAGAGTGCCCATAGACAAACCAAGGATATTTTTTTATACAATGTCCCTTATGCCTCCCTGTGTCCTATTCCTATTAACACCACTGATAAATAATAATAGAGTGGTACCAAACTCTTTGATACCAAGCAGGGCAAGAGATCCCTCTATCGATCTCTTCAGTCTCTAGTGATACCGAGTATCAACTAGATACCTACCCTTACCAATCACTAACTCTTACAGTAACCACTGCTACTAATCACCTCCCTCGTGGTCACCAGCAGGGAAGCCAGTTAATCAAACAGGGCTAAATTGCACCTGGCAAAGGCAAATGCTTGGAAACATAATCTAATCTCATTTCCCAGCCAGTGCCACCAGCCTTTTCTACCTTTTGGGGACAACTAGTTAGTACCAGCAGGGATAAGAGAAGTGATTAGTGGTTTGGGATACTAGAGAGGGTCAGATATAGTTGCCTCTTACATAGGATACAACAGATTTGCTAGATTCTGAATACTAATTTTGCCTTTAAAACATCATTTTACATCTGTACCCTCTACGTTGTTGCTCATTGCTTTCAAATTCACAAACGCCAACAGAAATAAAATAATTGTGTAATTAACATAATCCATATTGAACGCATACAAAATACATACAGTTATGATTATTTTAAAAATCTTTAGCAACAGGTTTCCTAAACTGCATTAAGATGAATTAAAGGCTCCTTACCTACAGCCTCACAGTCGTCGTCGTCTCATCTCAAACTGCCATCAACCAGCAACAGTTTTAACTATTTCAAAAAACGGAAAACATCTAGGTCACATGTCTATAGACAGCATTTGGGTTAATCTCCCACAGCTCATAAAGATAGAGAGAAACCAGGAAAAAAAAGTAAAATAAAACCACTTCCTGCAACAGCAGAAACTAACCATCTCACCAGTGAGCGACTTACACCCAGGTTTAGCGCAAAACTCTTCCGGATTGGATAAAAAGCAAAATTTTAAAGTATGAAAGCAGCTCCTCTGTTAAAATTGCAACAAACAGGGAGGGTTAGTTTTTGCAGAAGGTAAACATGAGGTTTAAAAGGAAATGCTGAAAGGAATTACGAATCTAAGCCTCAAGACAACTTCCCTTTTCTTACCTTCAATGAAACCCTTTGAGTACTGAAATAAATAGCTTGCAAAATCTGCTTTGCTATTTTGAAACGTAGCTTTAGTAAATATGACACTTACCATACTGTTACCTTAGATTTATAAAATAGCAAATTCTAGCCAATCAGAGAGTTTGCTACTAAAAAAAAAAAGATGACTTGTACTATTGCCTGGTGAAGGTCGCCCAGATAAACACTTCTGTTTCTTTGATTTTCTGTTTTAACACTTCTCCATGAAGCAGCCCCTGGAGAAGCACAGGCACACACAGCTGCTGCCCCACTTCACTTCCCGCAGCATCTTGCACCGTGACGGTCCCTCTCAGGCAGGGGGAACCCAGAGAACCAGCAGATTCAGATGCAGCTCTGCACCTTCGGGGCTTCAGAAAAGCCCCTTCCTTGCATACACCTTCACCAGTGTCTTCTCCCATGGCCTTTTTTCAGCAACGAACGATAGCATCTTTCTGGTATTTCTAGTTCGACTTACAAAACGAGGGCTCATCTCCCCAGTGCAGCAGGGGTTCCCTTGCAGGGCAGGGTGGTTGTGTTGTCTGTACAAGGACCATCATGGTGCTGGTCAGGCCGCAGAGCCCTCTGTTGATGCTTTGGCAGAATAGGGGGATCTTTTTTGATTGTCTCCCACAATAAAACAAAGAGCTGCCATACGACCTGAGAAAATCAAGACCATCCTGAAGTTTAAGGATTTGCCCCAACAGTGAAGTAAAATGAACCCTATTCACAGGGGGTGCCAGTGGAGTTCCTCAAGAAGATGTGCTCCATCTGTGCAGATGTCCAGCAAGAAATTCTTTGGGTGCCCTAAAGGAGGATCCTGCAGAACATCCCATGGAGAAGGGGCAGAGATAGTTAGGAAACAAGGGCTGGGGCTGAGGCTGGAGTGAAGCTTAGGAAGACCAAGAAAGGGATCGTGACAAATTTTACAAGGCTGCAAAGAAAAGACTGATTTGCAGGCAGGTCATTTCCTATTGCAGCAAAAAAGATGCAAGAAAGTTCCCATAGAGAACAGCTTTAGTACATCATGCACTTACTGAAGCACATGGGAAGCAAGACCTTCAGGGACTCAAGAGGAATGCCAGAAAGAAAAAGGGGGAACAAAGCACCACTGAAGGAATGGCAGAGCTATTAGGCTACAGAGTGACCCTTACATTATTATTATTAATTTTGTAGTAACTTCTACAACCTCCATTTCATGGCCAAAGATCCAATTATGCTAAAGGCCGTACAAAGCCAGAACCAAGACCATCCTTGTTCCCAAATGCTTACTACGTATGCCAAGAGGTAACACGCACGTATGGACAGGAGAGGGAGCTGCACAGCATGACAGCTGGTCTTCACCGTTCTAAACTAAAATATCATTTCTTTGTAGGCACTGTGTTTTAGGGATGTATTTTAAAGATGGACTTTTGGAACAAAAAAGTGGATGTTGCATATGAATGGTGATGAGTTGTTTCTCCCAGGTGTGAGGAGGTGAGAAAGCAACACTGTGCTTTTCTGTAAACTAACAACTGCTAGTGCTTAAAGAACATGCAGCAGCTCTAATTAATTGCTAGCTTTTTTAAAAACAGTATACGTTTCAACTAATTTTGTCTTATGGAATAAATTTTAATTGAAAAATCTATTGTAGCCACGTAGATCTTAAGATTTTCCTCAAGTAAAACCATCAAAAGCATTTTTACAGTTACAAAATATTTGTGAACACTGTGGACAACAGAACTTCATTCACTAAAATGAAGAAACCACCAGCAAACCTGTAGAATACTGCAGCAGAACTTGCCTATGTCACCTTGTCCAAAACCTAGATTACCGGGGACGTGACATTTTTCATGAAAATGTCTTTCACTGTACACCTAACATTTCAAGTCAAGTTGCATACTCCGTCTGATTTCCTTCGCATCCATTTGACAGTATGTCAGTAGTGACAAAATTCTATAAAAGGATGGCAGCTTTGCATACTGCTTAAACTTATGCAGCACAAGCTTCCTGTGTGATCTCTGGAAGGCTGAAAATAATTTAGATGTGCAAAAAAAACATTTTAGCAAAATCTAAGAGCTCGTTTAATCTAAGTAAAACTAAACAGGAAACAGAAACTGCATAGACATTACCTGGAGCAGCTTGCTGCTCAATAGGTTGGTCCTTGCATGTTTGCTGTGCAAGTTAAAGATGGAGCATCGTTTCTGAAGCTCAGATTTCTTGTCCCTATTTCAGTGACTCGTGGCATCATTGCTTATAAGACATGTCATCAAGTTGGTGAACGTCCAGAGTTCCACATCTCATAACTGAGAGCACAGAGCATTAAGGTTAAAACAGCAGTTTTAAACATCACTGTTGAATGAGGATGTTGAATGCCCAGCAGCTGTTACCAACTCAGTTCTAATAAATTCAAGAAGTATCATAAGTTTCATCAGGTGCTTGAACAGTGATTCCAAGACTTGTTCTGGACCAGCAGTCTCCTGGGGAGGAAAGAAAACTTGCCTTTTTTTTCTTTTTGCTTCGTTCAGCCTTTACTGTCTGTTGGAATGACTGACAGGCAGCCCATAATCTGGCTTGTATAGCAGGCACCCAGTGGCAAATCTAATTCAGTGGGTAAATCAAGCCATAATAGAAATACAAACCTGGATATCATGCAGGCACAAGCCTAGAAGAACAACTGTGCATGCAATGGCTGGTTCCAGAAGAAAATAATTTTTTATTAATGAAAATGGATAAAGTTCCAAAACTTTGCAATTCACTGGGAAGAACCCTAGGAAACTAGCAGACTATGTGATAATGAAGAAATAATGTATTATTTCCCCACATTCTTCACCAGAGAAATTATATTTTTTGTATTTGTAGTAGGTTTTAAAATATTTAAATTAGAAAGGAGAACAAAGAATTATGTCTGTACAGACAGTAATTCATATTCTTGCTCACAGCAATTGTTTGCTCAGAGAGCTGATGTCCATCCAGTAGCCATTATTTTTTTGCTATAAGGGCTTTGAATATTTAATCCCAGTAAAAACATTTCTAGGAGCACATTCTTATGTATCGAGAAGGCCATGCACATGGCCATGTAACAGCTCCAGTAGTTTATAGTCCAAGTTGACATCAGTCTCTAATATTACCTGCTTGGACAATAAATGCTTATTATGTAGGAGCTTGTATGTAAATGTCAGTGTAAATATACAGTAATGGTTAAATTCATACAACCCTCTCAACCATAACATGCATTATAAACATTCTGGTATCATCTTCCGAAATCTTTTACTCTGAGCTGATTTTTCCCCTAAACAATCCATTTTACTTACTGCAGTCTTAAAAGTGCAAAAGATATTTTAAAAAAAATTGTCACAAGTGGTAGAAAATAGATCTTTAGAGATCCTCCAGCAGTTTAATGTTGGCTATATGGAAAGAACATATGCGCTGTGACTTGAGGTCTAAAACTCACAACATTCAAATTTTAAGAGACAAATGATCTTGCATTAAAACATCTCTTAATAGCTGAGCTGTTAAAGTTTTGATAACAGATATACTTTACAAAGCAGCAGAAAAGTTTAGGACAGAATTCTCTGGACATTTACTTCCTAATAAAGATCATTTTGCCTTATAATGAGGTATAGATTTAGAAATATTCATAGCTAAGGAAATAACTTATTTCTTTATTTTTTACACTCATCATTTTTCAAGCCTACCTAATGTCATTTTTCACTGTTTTAAAAAAATTAGGACACTGAAGTTAATGAAAACTACTAGTTAAGAAAATTCTACATAAATTCCAAACTGGTCCTTTTCTCTCTCTTTCCCAGGTGTTTTAGGGATCTTGACACTTATTTTAAAGGCCAGCCTTGCCTAGGGCTATTTTTAATAACTTAGAAAAGCCATTCCAACCCATTGTGTAGCTATACTGTACTGAAAAAGAGACAAAACCCCAGCATATGTTGATGCATTATGTAAAGACTTTCCTTGACAGCATTTAGTTACATGCAAGCTTTAAATGCAGTGTAAATGCATTTTCTGGAGTGTTAGGCCTCCGAGTGCTAAAAGTGTTACAATACCAAACTGCCAAAAAGGTGGTTTTACATCACACAATAACGGACCTTAAAAAGACAAATGAGTCATGCACTTTGGGTGACAGTATCTTAATCTATGCATCCGTGATCAAGTCAGAGTTACAAGGTGGTGCTAGCAAAATCCTCTTCAAAGCCCTTCTCTTCTCCCTGGTGTTCACCACTGGCTTCAGGTATGACCCAAACTCTCCACGCCAATAGCTTGTTGACTGGAGATGTTCCAAAAACTGTCAATGTTTTCACAGGAAAGGAAGTATGAAGTGGCTGTCCTTGATATAAAAATGATACTCCAGCCAGTGTTGTTTCTACCTCTATTAAAAAAGCTTCAGCTACATGCTGAATAACAGTGGGGAAACTATGAAGCCCTGTAAAATCCCACGCTGAGGATGAACGCAGAGGAAAGCTGAGATGTTCTGGGATATTCTCTTCTTTTGCTTCAGCCTTTGAGGAAGAGTCGGCTCATTTCTACACTATCAAATTCCACATTCACAAAAAGATAAACATAAGCATACAGCAATGCAAGGCATTCGCAAAAATAACGCGGCCCCCATCAAATCTAGTGGAAATAAGAATTGCTGAAGCCATTGCTTGTCTCTTCCTAATACAGCTTTTATCAGTGTAGTAGGCTCTGCGCTCGCTCTGCTCCCTCCCATGCTGCCATCGCAGAGTGAGTCAGAACTGCCTGGGCAGTTGTGCCAGAAGAAAGAAGTCAATAAAAACAAGAGAAAGTCAGATGCACGAAGTAAAACTCCTCTGCAGACAGATGATTGTCCTCTCTCGTGTCCAGAAGCTTTCATAGTCTCCAGGGGAGACTATGCTGCCTGAAATGGACTGGGAAACAAAAAAATGAATCAGTTTATCAAAGACTTGAAGCAGTTAGTTGAATTAAATAATCCATTATGTCAGTTCAATTGCTTCCTATGGTTTTGTTTGCCCATGTAATACAAGGATACTTCTAGTTTTTGTACATGTCTGTACTCCGTTGCCCTTTTTCCCAGCTCCCTCCTTCTGACAGGCAATCGTTATTGTACATTCTTATATGATCTGGGAGATGTCAGGAAATCTTACTGGTTATTGCTGCATGGGGGTAACCAGATTTGGGAGAGGGGAAAAAAAAAAAAAAAAGACAGAAAAAATGAAATGCACCACCAATGTAACCAATAGCCATGAGGTTGAGTATTAGATATGTTGGCTGTTTGCACTTCTTGGAAGACTTCTTCACAGCAGCCACCTACAGAAAATAAGGAGGTCTTTACTCAGACCACTCCAACATGTCTGACAAACACATTTAATTTCAGCTTGCTTCAAGCAGGCAAAAATAGAAAACTGATAGCCTTCATTCTATAGCTTTTGAGATTGTTCCAGTTTTTCAGTTCCTTCTGATCTCTACAGTCTGTGATCTCTGAAGTCATATACTTCCTTTTCCCTTGTTTCTCAGGACCACTCTGTCCTCCCCTTTCCTCTGGTTCATGCTTGTAATCTTGCTTTTATGAGCCCCTTTTTACTCTATATCTGCCAAACTTAATAGGGACTCTCCTAAAGCAGATACACAGCACTGTCATATTCTGATGCTGTAGTTCCCTATGTAGGTTATCATAGAAGAATCACCTTTACACTACGATAGCAGGTGCCTGGTGCCATGTTTTACATCTCCACTCTTGCCTGATGTGGGGGTGTGTTTAGCAAAAATATTACAATACTAATTTCTTATCAGCCAGAACTATACCTTCTGCGCTGTGAAAAGCATTAATTCAGATCCATTATTTCTATTAGTTCAGCCAAGCTCTGCAATAGGACAAAGTGTGTCATTAGCTGTTCAAGAGGCAGGTGGTATTTAGGGTTAGGGAATATTTTTAGGTTTTTAGAAGTATTTGGGATTTAGGAAAGAGGGAGAGAGGGAGTTTAAGATGTTAGGTGTGGCACTGCAGGCAGCAGCCCCCACTCCTTGGTCATGCACGTGGACAGGAGTGTCAGCAGAACCGYACCTCTGCTGCAGCCTCTGTGCATTTATAAAGGCTCAATTAATTATAGTCCCTTTAGTCCACCTCCCCACCTGTGTTATCAGTTCACCTTTATTTCAAGCTTCAGTTATCATGACCCTTCCAGTTCTTCTGAGCAAAAAAGCATTGAATGTGAGGCCTGGTGGGAAAAATATTCTCCACGAGACTTCTTAATCCTGGTTTATTCTTCCTTTGGAACAGGGTCTGTAAAACCAACTTGCACTCATTACTCATTTCTTCACAGATCCAGGAGTTTTTTTTGATAACCTTTAACAGCGACAGTGCGATGAAGGCACCAGCCCTTCTCCCCTTGTGCACAAGCTTGCAAATCTAAAATAGGCCCTTAATGAAAAAAAATTTAAACATTATAACTCCGCAGTGTATGTCATTATGATACACTGAATGCAAAGCAGCTGTTCCTAACAGATTTGGCATATAACAGGGTAACGTAATTTTACACAAATCATTATGTTCATTATATTAAATTAATAGATTAAAATTAGTCTGCGATGTTTTTTAAGACCATCTTACCCATAGATCCTTTTATCCTTATATTCGCAGGGTGTTTTTTTTTTCTCGTCAATATTCTGTGCAGAGAGGACATAAATGCCCAGATCATTAGGAGCATAAGCCCCTAAATTCATGACTGTTGAGCCTTTTCCAATATAAGCATCTGAAGGAAAGGTACTTAAGGGAAATAGAAAATGACATCATTTTTTTCCTGATCTTTTGAAGAGTGAATTATTTTTTCCCATCCTACAGGAACAGATTCAGGGCTAATTTTTCCTACTAAAGGCTTTAAAGTCTAAAATTCATCAAACATCTTGTCCTCAGAGACAATGTCATCCAAGTTCAAAGGATCTATAGCCCTGCAAAACTGATGTCTTATTTCAGAGCTAACGCCTTTGTTTTCATTGAATGTTTGATTTCATCAAATTAAACCACTTCTTACACTTTCTATAAGTGTGGAAAAAAAAAAAAAAAAAAAAGACAGAACCAAACTTCTTGATTCTCTAAAGAAGAGTACACATATTCACACATATAGATGTACATATATATCATATACATTCAATTGGTATGTTTTTCTGTCTAAGATTTTTCCAGGATAGATTTATTGTAGATTATGGGTTTTTTCAGATGTTTTTTGAAGAGCCTTTGAATTGAAAATAGTTGTCTTTCAAGGCATTTGTTTTAATGAACATCATTATAATTAAGAGCATGCTTTTCATAACTAAATATAAAAAGGATTTTTTTTTCAAGTAAAGTCTGGGTCTGATTACTGATGGAGGAACTTCAAGATCTTTTTTTTGCTAAGCATTTCAATATTCTTTCAGAAAAATGTCAAGATAACAGACTTTAGCATGTAATTTTGGTGATTCATACTTTGTCTGGTATTTTATCACTTCAGTTTTAATATCCAGTTAAAGCAAGAAAGTTTGAATAAAATAAGGATACTAATGAAAATGAAGCAGTCTTATGCTACGTCCATACTTCCACAGAATTTAGGATCTTCCAAAAATTGACCTATAGCATTATCCTTCATCCGTATCTGATACAGAGCCATAGCCTTTGATTTATTAGTTAAATTTGAGATGTTGAGAGTAATTTCTTTCCACAATTCAATGTACTTGGCATTCCTGCTTTGGTCCAGAAGGAGTTTACCTTATTTAACTCAAGTTCATTCAACAACAGATGAAACTTAGGTGCTATAAAGAGGTTTATAAATTCATTAAATTAATCTGCCACTGAACTACGTTCAAACTAGAAGTCATAAACAATGATAACAAATAGGATTTTCACATCAATTTAAGAGTCAAGTTCCACTATTTTTTAGTATGCCGCTATACATGTTGTATGTCATTATCTTAATAAGCCATTTTTGCACAACTGTATATTAAACAGGATATGATCAAGGAAAGCAGGAAGCATAATCAACCATTAAATTCTAGAAACCAAGTGTGAGGTCTCAAAATGCACTTTAGCATGACTTCATAGTCAGTAAAACTGAAATACCTGACACCGAGATGGTGAACCGTAGAAATCAAGTTGTGTCCTGAGGTTCCCTACTGGGTGGTGAGGAGGTCAGGCACCCCGAAGGCAGGCTGCACCGCCAGCGAAGGGAACTAGGCTTCAGCAGGGCTTTCCACTACCCCTGCACTGAGCAGAGTTACCCTAAATTCAGCAGTGACAAATGTCTCTAATTTGCCAGTTCCTGCTGGGTTCGATGGCTCTGGCACACTTGGCAGCACACCTCTCCAGGCTGAAGCTCATGTGTTACCCGCCCGTCCTCCCCCACAATAGCTCTACACAATTGCAGCTGTTGGTTACCTATTTTATTGCACCTATTTATAAAAATGGAAAAAAAAATAATGGAATTCCTTTAGGCTGACAATGGTGTAATAGGCAGAGGCCCTCCTCCCAGGGTTGTGCTTCCACCAAGTGAGCTCTTCGTAGTAAGGCTGATGGCTCCACCACACACTTTTGTACCAGAATGACTATCATTGCTCTACTTGCTGCTGGGTTTTATCCAGTTGGGGTGTGCTAGGGAGGTTTTCTCAATACTTGGTTTGACTGGGCTGCTCGGGAGACCAAATCACTGCTTTGGTCCTGGATCATGAAGGGTGAACCCTTCAATTGCCCATTCTAGTGGGTGAAACCTTTTCCAAGCTGATGTGCTGAAGAACTTTGAAGATTACCATTATATTTGCCCCTCACTCATAGATTCTACATTTTATAGCTGTCAGATCAAAACCATTTTACAGTCTCAGTGATACAGAAACTCAGCTGTGGAACCAGGAAAAATAACCCTGTCAGAGGCAATTAAGAGAACTCAGAGACAGGTGAATCTGGACTTTCACTCACAGACAATTTCTCTAAGGAGACCTTCACCATATTTTTCTCTGTAAGAAGCAGCAGTACAGGAAAGTCTAGGAGCATCCTTAGAAAGAAATGTCTGCACATTTGCAAGTTACCCAGTTGCAAGGTGTTGTTCTGTCTAAGAAGGTAAGAATTGGCAGAATCTGTTGCCTCCTGACCACACCGGTTTAAATTCGATATCGCATACAAGAGCATCTGAGCACTTCGCATGAAGTTTCAGCTAAGACATTAAAACTGCATCTATGTCCTACCTGAAAGATGAATATTTCTGAAAATTTCCTTTCACCTCCCAAGTGGAAATTCAAATAAAACGCTCATTAAAAAGAAACACAGTGTCAATATGCATGAGGTATGTCAGACATACCTCACTGCTAAAATAGAAAATATATTACAGTCCTGTTTCTCTGGAGATTGATTAATGACATTTTAATAGCTCCCAGTTCTTAATATCTTGTGCTCAAGTATCAGTGTGAACTTTGCAGATGTCCTGCAGACAGCCTTGCAACAACCACCTCACATGATGGTCTCTCCCAGACGGGAAACCGAGGCACCAGGAAAATTTGCAAAGTAGCAGAGTCGCAAGTTGAACCCACGAGGCTCGATTCGTACTCTATTACCACAAACGTATGGTAACACCTATCCCACTAAAGACAGTCTCTCCAGTAGCAGGGAACTTGCTCTGTGTTGCAACAGGTGAGACCATGAGCTATGCTGCAATCTATATGGGTATCTACACAATATA
Source organism: Phoebastria nigripes (assembly GCA_035582835.1). Classification (NCBI taxonomy): domain Eukaryota; kingdom Metazoa; phylum Chordata; class Aves; order Procellariiformes; family Diomedeidae; genus Phoebastria; species Phoebastria nigripes. Next base: position 3,026,832 of record JAYKAV010003177.1, read on the forward strand.
TACTCCACCGGGAGGGTGGCATCCCAGAAGGCATAATTCCTTTCAAGCTGCAGTGGTATCTCTAGTGCTCAGATGCTTTCTTTCATTCAGAATGTGCTTTGTTATGAAGAAAGAATTGGAAAAGTTTTTATATATATCTTCATATTTATACCTGGTACTGTGATGATAAGACTGCCATTTGCTTTTATTTCAAATGAAAGGTTTTCAGTGCTGCTTGCCCCCGTGTTCATTTCAGAGGCCTGTATAAATCTTGCCCCACATGGGAGTCATTTTGAACGTATTAAATAATGATTTTTCTATGTCTCTCCCGCTTTGATGTAGCCTCCTAGGAGAAAGAACTATCCTGGATATACAACTTGGTCATGTTTTAACAATTTGATGATCTCTTCAAAATCCTTCAATAAAATGTAAGTTTAAAAAAAAAGAACTTCTGCACTTAGCTCAGTTGATAAGAGGCCCTGTCCCCCACAAATTATAATGTGGCAACTTTTTGAACATATACTTTAAATTCACAATTCGTTTCTTATTTTTAAAGCTATTTTTTATCATTTGATTAATTGCTTAAAACTATACACAAAGATAAAGGGAACTTTGAAATTCATACCTTGGAGTATTAACATGTACTCAGGACTAGATGTAAATGTCAGAGAGAAAAAAAGATCTAATGAACTCTTTATTGGTGAAATACTCTATTGCAGCTGCCTAGAATTTTAAATGGTTCGTAGCTACTCCAAAGCAAAATAACTACAGAAGTTTACTTACAGCATGGACTCTCATTCAGCATTTCTAATGTCTTCTTCCAGGGTAGATGGAAGCCATTTGTTTTGCTAGAAGTTGCAGCTACTTCATTTTGTTGAAGTTCAGTGGATCCTCTTAATGTTAGCATAATGTCCAGGAAAAAGAAAAAAAAAAAAAAAAAAAAAAAAAAAAAAAAAAAAAAGAAGAAAAAAAAGTGCAACTGCAAAAGTATTTTTCTACCTAGAAAATTACACGACCATAAGTTTTCCTTTTCCCTGATGTCTCCTCTGCCATAATAATGGCTTCAGGATTTAAATCCTTTGCTGCTATTGTGACTTCAAAGCCTTAAAACTGCAATTGAATGAAATAGTTCATCTGTCATTATTCAAATATGAAGCAATTATGATGAAATAAAGATAGAATTCCATTGAGAAATACCCCAATCAATTCTCACTTATATTTAACTAGAAACATAAAACGATGCTTAGAAGAGTAAGTTTAGGTAATAAAAACTTGGAATATAAGAAGTATGAATTACTGATCTATAACTTACTCATTTCTGAATAAACTTTCTAAATATATTTCACAAATATTGACAAAAGTTTAAGCTTACAATGCAAAACTGTCTCTCAGCTGGTCATAAAGAGTGACTCCCTTTTCAGAAACATATTTTCATCAGTTTGGGTGCCCAGAGGTTCAGATGGGAACCTGCTGAGATTTTTAAGGGTCTCTAAGCAGGTCAGCTCCCTCTGAAACCTGTTAGATCATAACATGTTAATTGCATCTGGAACTAGTGGGTTTTATAAGTGAGTATATGAAATAACACACCTACCTCGGCCATGTCTTCATTATATTGCTGTCACTGCTTTGATGTTTACACATCCTGTAAAGCCCCTCTGCAGATTTAGCCTTAGATGCTTATTTTCACCTTTTTGAACACAACCAAGACCCATCCCTACCCCCRGGGCTAGAATTTCATGGGCAATTCCCACCTGTACCCAGTTGTATTTGGGAACATGACCATAACATAACGTAACATAGGTTAAAAWGTTAATTATTTTGTTTCGTTATCTTCCATCCTTTCTTTCTCCTTTCATCTTTCTTGCTCAATCTACCCACGTATAATACTCCGCTGATAAAACGAAAGCAAGGTGGATTCTGCAGTAGTCAGACCAAGGGCTCCCAGCGTTTTGTATCTTAAGCTCTTCAAATGGCTCACGTCCTTCCCTTTCTCAATCATGCAACAAGCTCAGATGAGAAAATAAYTATATGTCATACCATTTTCTTCACTCACAACGTACTGGTTTTTTGGAAAACAAAAACATCCTTTTCTGCTTATGAAAGAGGACTTTGCCTTCTCTTTAGACTTCCCATGGCAAAACAGGATAAAAAAGGCACAAATGGATCCTATAGTATTTTTTCCCCTCATGTTTTCAATAGTTGCAGTGAGTTTAAGACAYATCTGTACAGTATTAAATTGTGTTGTGCTGAGAAAGATCACATACAATCAGGGATCTACATAATCATGTTTATCTTCCTTCATTTCATAGGTATTTTATCACTCTACCTGGGTATCAATTTTCTGTCATTTACAGACACTCATGTCTTGCAGTTTAATTTGAAAGATGTAATTTCTTCAGACAATCCAAGAACTAAATGTTATCACAATTAGAAAGCAGTAATACTTAATACTGAATTTTAAATCAGAGATGTAACTAGCAAGAAGCATTCGGGGTATATGCAATTAATTATTTCACACATAATTATTCCTGATATTACTCTAACTGAAAAAGCAGAGTGTAATATTCTTTTTTTTTTTTTTTTTTTTTTTGCACAGAAGCTCTTCACTTGGAATTCTCTTACTAACTAATATGTAGAATTCTGACACCTAATGTTAACTTTCAGTATTATTCATTTTGCAAAACTTTTACTACAAGTAGGGAAAGACCATGTGAAACTGGTGCTTATGCTGCAATTTTGTTTCAGTAAAATGCAATATAGCCTTCCCTCASTTTTTTGGAAATAATTTTCTGCATTTATATATATATATGCCTATAAAAGCAAGGAGCTTTCATGTTTATCTTCACAGCTTATAGGTAAAAAAGAGAGAGTAATTCAGAAAAATTTAAATCAGTGAGTTTTGACGCACTGAATTTAATCAAATCCATCAAATGGAACACAAATGCGTATTCATAAAGTCAATATTTATACCTGTAGCCTGCAGTGTTACTAAAAGACAAAATATTATTAAACGTTTATTAATTATCTGTTACCTTTYGAAACCTGGACTGTGTAGATTCAGTAAGTACTTTACCTACCCTACTTGGTTCACTTTCCTCAATCAGAGACACAAGGAATTGTTTTCACAGTTCATGAATTTAACGCAGATGCCAAACTGTGACCTCAAAATTCACCATTTATCTCCCTGTACCTTCCAAGACAGATAGGCTAAACCTGATGTCTAGGCACTATTTAGAAAAAGATTTTGAGGTTCTTACTCTTCCTGGGTTTGTTGCACAACCAAGGTCCAGCTGATATCAAAATAAGGTATATTATACTACAACCTAGTGTCATATCTGGATTTATATTAAGTTTGCCTAACTTTATAGGGAAGACATAAGTGACTGTTAGCCAGAGCTGTACAGCAGCACAAGGGCTCCAAAGGCACTGGCAGTGAATTAAATCCCTTTTCAACACTGTGGACCGTCACAGTTTTATATTCAGTGCTTTTTTCATCAACAGTCACTTTATGGAAAATGGTCCTTTTCTAAGATCGTGTCACTTGACAGATGAAAGTAGCTGTGCTGCAGACACAGGTATAAAAATAAAACCACAGCCACTGAAATACAGATACCTGGTCTGCAATACAATGATACAGTCTCAGCTGAATTAAAGAGCGATGACGTCAACGTAATCAAAACCTCTTGAGTGAGCCAGAGCTTTCTGACTGATTAAGACTCCTGTTCTATTCTTTATAACAATATTCTAGTTTAAGAAGCTGTTCTTACTCTTCACAGGTGCTAAAAATACCAACAAATGCTTTATTTGCAGTTCTTTCAGCTTTCCCCTACACATTACAGCCAATGAAATAGGTATTACTGCAGCAGGGATTTTAAAACTACCCATTTTGGGGGAATTTTAGACCACAGATAGACACTGCAAAGTCCCTTGGGTTTCCCTGTGTAGCAGGAGATGCTCAAAGAGCGTGAAAATTTCAACCAGCAAAAATGCCCTTGAGCCAAAATGGACTAGTCCTCACTTCTTCCCCCAAATCTTCTCTCACCCTGGAATAACAAGGACAACGATGAGTAATTTTCTAAGCATTTCATACCAAAAATCAGACACATTGAGTATCATCAGAGAGAAGGTTTTAGCTGGTTCTTGAAAAAGGGTATGCACTGAATAGCTACAGACTTCGGAGCTTAGTTGCCATTTATGCCAAGATGTTATTTATGTCTTAAAACAACTCCGGGTAAAGTGTTGGTTAAATGTAAGCAATTTTTCTTCATTGTTTTTAGTTGTCTAGTGAAATCTCTGTAAAAATTTGGGCCACACTGTAAGCTAACAATGAGATATTTTGCCGCTGCTTAAACAGTTCAGAGCTCWTTTTGCCTCATCCGAAATAAGCCTTGTTAAAACTGCGGTAAGTGCTCATACAGCCCTTCACACTGGCTGACACGAATTTAAAATTGGTCTCAGCTTTCTCAAGCATATCATCTCCAAGATGACTACCTAGAAAGACAAAGAGTAAATGTTTTGTTTTAGCCAACTGTATCACACCAAAGAAGGTATCTGCAATGTAAATTCATTCTTCAATTAAATCATTAATTAAACTAGATTTTCAAAATGTTGGACCCTTTGAAAAATCCAGTATGCAGCAGTTAACAGTTTTTAAACAACTAATTGTTCAACTTTTACTTTTCAAGTATAACATGTACTTTAAATAGACTTGATAAATTAAAAATGTAAATTGGACTGTATCTTTTAACTGTTGGTGATTTGTCTATTTTCCACTTTTTATTATGCACCATTTTTATAATAAAGAAGGGATTTTTTTTTCATTCCTGTTCTAGTTGATAGCAATTCTTGCATGCTTCTCAAAGCTAATGTAATAAAACTACATAAAATGTTTAAGAAAAGCCCCATTAAAATATACAAAGCATACTAATTCATGAAGTCAAAGTCAAAGCAGAGTGGAAATATGAGCTTTAATAAAACTATGTCTGTTGTAAATAACTATTCAAGCACAGTCATTTTTTTGCAAATTGCATGGGATATAGCTCAGTCTACTCAAAGCAAAGAATCGCTCAGCGGGATAAATGCATCTTAGTCAGAAATAGATTAAAAGATACAGCTGAGCCATCAATAAGAACCAGATAGCGCAGTATTGTTTGCTGTTTGTTTTGAAGATGTAATTGCAGATCCCAGGATTTCAAAAAATCTGTGCACATCATGGAAAGAATTGTAGAGAGGAACTGGGGCAACGCGAAGAGCATTTGGTTCTCGCATGTCACACTGCAAAACAGAAAGGGAACGCTTAGTAAATTCAGGTTACTTCATATTTATCTGTCAAACTATATTTTTCAATGTCACCCTTGTCTTCAAGGAAGAATGACTGGACTGACAAGGAGACAGACGTAAAAACTTTGTGACCCCCAAGAAACTAGTGTGAGGAGCATTATTGTGAAGAACATAGCAAGAAGAGTGGTGTGTTGCCTAAAAAAAAGGATGCAAGGCTCAGGATGGGCAGGACTCTAGCCATGCCGTTGAGGGGCTCCAAACCTGTTATATAGCCCCATAATTCACCTTAGCGCCTATAGCAACCCATAGTTGAAGAGGCACACAGGTGACAAAAAAGCCGCCACAAAACAGAAACATGCCAGTATGATAGAGTGTCTTGTACTACAGGTACTAGTAATGTCGCAGGGCTTGCAGTATTTTTCTTCCCCCCCCTCCATGAATTTGAACTTTTTGCTGAATAGAATAATCTTTCATATTTGAAGCATATTACTGCATCATGAAGACAAGCCAACAGTGTAAGGCCCTGTGCCCTCTTAAAAGCAGCAGTTCCTGGAATTCCCTGGCAGCACCAAAACAGCAGCATATTTAGCCTAGAAGAGTTGCCCTTTGGGGACACAAGTCACTAGCAGAAATAAAACTCATATATCATTTATATGGCATTACGCCATCAGCTTCACGTCCCAGCACTTCTTAATCACCAAATGTATAGCCTTAAATTTAGCTTTTATTCTTTTTGAGCAGTGCTCACCAGTAACCATGCCATTACATGGCACTGCCATTCAGTGGCCTCTTTTTCTGAGTGCTGAAACACATCTCTAAGGGAATGATAGCTTTTTAATTTCTCCACCGCGATGCCTCGCAAAGAGCAAGGGTTTGGCCATTTGCAGATCAAGAAGGACCGGTGGAGGTTCAGAGCTCCTTGTCATCGTCGGGCTGTAGGTGTGCGAGTTGTGGCGTTGAGGACGGTGAGCACCCCTTGAGCTCTGCTGACTGCCAGCACCCCGGGGTGGCACAGACCTCCTCTTTGTGGTCTCTGGCCTCACGCCTGGACCCACAGCAGGGGACCTGGACAAGCACACTGCACAGGAGAGGCCTGTGCAGGCAGTACGTTGCACTGGACAGCTCTGACATACTCGTGTTTGTTTTTTTCCGGTGATTTGGTTTTTTTTTTTCTTTTTTTTTTCCTCCTATCTTTCCATCAGCTTCAGATCCATAATGCCTCCCCCATCATAGTGCACCCATAAAGCAGCTCTAACCTCAGTAGTGACTCCCGGGTGCTACTCGCAGAATTACTGGAAATAAATCAATAGAGAAAGGACAATATACAGACTAACAAATAATTTATAAAATAAGTCTACTTATTTGATTATTTGCACAACTAAAGATTGAAGATGCTATGTAAGCAATTTTCATCATTCCCAATCTTTTTTGGCCTTATAAAAGACTATATTTGAATAAAAGCAAAATTGTTACTTTGGTATGGCGTAGGTTCACAAAACAGCGCGTAAAAAGATGAATTTTGTTTTACTCACAGCTACTCCTCTCTTCTCCAGCTCTTTAAACACAGATTTGATTGGAAGGGAAAAAGTTAGCGTGAGTTGGCATCCTCTTTCCTCAATCTGAGATGGTGTGATTATTTTTACAAAAGGCTTCTCTGGATTTGTTTTATCCTCATTGTAGTAATGCTTTATCAGGTATTCCAAGTAACCGGTGAGTAGAACAGATTTCCTTCTCAATGYTTTCATTGTAGCTTGACCAAAAACCTGTAATGATTTTAAATCATTAGAAYGATAATGCGCTGCTATAGAAAATAAAAAGGAAGTAAAGACGACCAAGGCTATTTCCAAGCTTTTTAACAACTTATATCTTTTTGGTAATACAGGGGCCAAACTGTCATTCTTACTTTGCTAGGTAGCAGATTTCTCTATACATATTATCATTGGAATCAAGTGGTAATATCAGATAGATATTATAGATAATGTCTTTAGATAATGAAAGACATTTTTGTTTACTGTTAAAGTTTTACACGCATCCATATCTGCATAAATGAATTTGCACACAAAAACAGTTTGCTAAGAGACCATTCTTTTGCCTATCTGAAAAGAATCCGTAAATTCTCTATACATTCAACAGGGCTGCATGAAACTCAAAATCACATACAAGTTTTTACTTGTATGCACCTCAAGTAACAAAAGCCAAGGGTCAAGACTGAAACATCAYGACTGATCTACAAACTCTTGTCTTTGAAAACACAATATTTCTACTAACGTATTGACTTTAACGTTTAAGTCCTGTACAGGCTCTGTCTCTGCTAGTCCGCAAGAAGAAAAAATATTTGATATTGGTTAATTGGTTAATCAAAAATATTTGATTCTGGTTTAATAGCTCTTAMACAGCTGCAAGGACTGGTGAGCTGCAGAAACTCAGAACATCATGAGACATGCAAAAGTGATTGCTTAAAAATGGCTGTACTACTTTGCCTCACAAACAAGAACAAACGATGTGGCAGAAGAGTTGGGAGGAGGAGAAGGTGTGACAGCTTCTGCTTGTGCTCTGGAAAGGCTCAGTTGCAGGGAACAATAGAAAATGTGACCCCAGAAAACAGTTCACCCCTGCCTTTCCCAAAAACCCCTTTTTCTTCTTCCCATGCAAGTAGCTTTAGGGAAGGATGACACAATAGAGACATGCAAGTACCCGATAGTCACTTCAAATCAGATTCTGGCACATAAATGCCATAGAGCTGCTCATGGACAATTATGCCTCCACTGACTGCAGCTGCAAAATCAGAGGCAAGGCAGAGGTCCTGCATGAAAATCCACGATCTTCACTCTCAAGAAATCACTGCTCCACACTGAAGGAGTAACGCTTTTAGGATTACTTATATCATAACCTGGAAAAGCGTATAAAGAGGTAACTGAGAAATCCTACTCAAAATTACAAGGTCTGGTTTCCAGCGGCATCTGGAAATCACTCTTTTGTAGAATATCCCAAGTATTACTGTCACAACCACTAGATGCTGCACAAAACCAAAAGCCCCTACATGTATTTTCTGTGAAACAAAATATGGCTGCTGTAAGACAGACTTTGCATGGAGACAGTGCACTCAGGGAAATGAATGTGACAGGGACCAGAGCCGTCAGCAGTCAGTACTTGCACAGGTCAACAAAAATCTAGAGGTGCTTCCCTGGCCACATAGGCAAGCAGAGCATACACACGACTATTCAGCACATTACTGGAGGTAAAATGGAGACCTGCCTCCTATTCCTCTGGGCTTTGCAGCAGTATGAGGGATGGATCTCCTTAGGCGGCATGCAAAAATCTGTTTGCTCAGGCTTTGTGCAAGGAATATTTGGCCTCCTGGGTGAAATTTTTTGAAAAAGATCTTTTAAATGTGGCTGTAGAGCGCTCCCCTTTTTTCCATAAAAGGGAGCAGCTACTGCCATAACAGTCACTTTAAGCATTATTGAGGAATAACATCCATTAACACTTGCAGTTTTCATTGTTTCCATTGGAAACACTGCCTTCTGCTTAATGTGTCCCAGTGAAGGTGGTATGCAATTTCACTAGCCATCTCTTGCCAGACATGAAAACTATTTTGTTTCCCACTGTATTAGAGCAATTAGCACTGGGAAATCCTGGCTGTGCCAAAAGGTAATGCAGGCACGGAAAGGGGAGGCGATGGAAACTGCTCAGCCCTCATTGTTTGAGGCTCCCTGCAGTGGGCTAAATGACATCAACCCACACAAACTGGAGCACTGACAATCTGGGTCATAGCAGAATAGCTTTCATCTTATCTCGAAGGTCACATAAAGTTTAAAAAAATATATTGGATGTTTAAGGACTAACAAAATAGATTGTCAGGCAGAACAAGAAGCATTGCTGTGCCCTTTGCAGTCCTTCAGCATTGCATGTAAGCTGGAGAGAGCACAACTGGCAATTTTCTGACTTTGTTTGCTTAAGATACTGTTTTTTCAGTAAATAAAGAAGAGGGACATACAGTGTATGGACGTTGCTCTTTGTTCCAGCATCAGCTTTACCGTGACAATAACATTAATGGAATGCTAGCAGAAATAAATTTCTCTCATTTATGCTGATGGCAAAACCTTGCTAACCAAGGCAGGCTTGAAAAGCAGCTTAGGAACAATTTTAATATAGTAGCATATGTAGCATATAGTAGGGAAATCAATGTAAACCAATCCTTTTTAGCTCCAAAGACCTAGAGTCCTGCATTTCATGTGTGAACCATCCATAAAAGAAATGCTGCTACGTCTCGATATGAAACACAGCACGATACAAGGTGTTGGGAGGACAGCTGCATGCCTTCAGACGTGGCTGAATCGTGCTCTCCAAGGTGGACCAGAGGGCTTTCAGCACATGGGTCACCCCACCAAAAAACTAACAAAGAGATGAAACAAAACCCATTCTGGAGCTATACCACAGTCATGAATTCCCCTTTTAGGAAGCATTCACAGACAGCTTCTGTCTTTTCTGTTTGTAATAAAAGGGACTACAGCAGAGGATAGGTTCGTTGAGCCACTGGTTCAATTTAGACTCCAGGACACCAAGCGGCCACATCCATTTTCTTTCGTAAAGGAGCTAAGTCTGTTTTGCCCAGGGAAATATATGTAGAAGCAACTGTGGATGCAACTTTTTAGAGTTACATGATTCCTTCCTAGGAAGATCTCTAACGGCATCCTTTGCATGAGTTGCACTAAGGCAAGCCCTGAATATCTCTATGGGAAAAGCTGCTGTTTGTACTGAGCCCCTAAAAGCTGGGACGAACACAGTGCTAGCGGTCAAGCTTGGAGGTGCAAACCTCAAGTATACTGGGTCCAACAGCAAAGTTTGCGAGAACAGTGAAGAGATGAGTATATTTATTAAAGGYCTTGGTCGCTGAGGGTTGTGGGGTTATTTTGTTTGTTTTTCATTCCCCCCCGCTTCGCTTTTTAGCTATTCTGCAAATTTTTTTAAGGGAGACAGCAATAATATGCGTAACGTTCATTTAACATTTTTATACTCTTAAATTCAGGCTCAAAGTAAAGCAATTACTTACCTCTAAACTAGCTTGCAGAGCACAGACCAGTAAAATTGGAGGATTCGATAACCGAAATCCATTAATTCCTTCACTTAGTTGTAATTCTGGAAAATTAATAACTTATATTAGTGTTTTTGATTTCTTCCTTTTAATGGATTGGACCTTATCTTGAAGTCCGTCGTCACGCAACAAAATTTCACTAATGTGGCCTGTAGGAATCAGTCATTAAAAGGAAATAGTAATCTATTCACAGCTAATACTTTTAACTTTGAGAGAAGCCCAATTTTATCCAGCGGAAGACTTCATTAGCGGCTTCATGAGAACTAGAGAACTGCAATTAATTTGTTTAAATGATGTGTGTTAAAGCCACCTTTACACTTGAATCTCTTTTAACACTGGCACAAAACAGAGAAATTCCAAGTCAGCAGAGGCACGCTCGTGTGGAGCCATGGTGCTGCCACGAGCGGGGAATCATGTTCCTTAACTTTATTAAACTGATGAGACACGTGGGAGACTGCATATGCAGCTAAATGTAGCTTCAGGCCACGTAGAGAAGTTGCATAGACTTTAGGCTGTGAAATTTCACAAAATCTATTTAATAAATCTATAAAACCTCACTGTAAGTTCTGTGTCACTGTTTATATTTCATGCTCCAGCACCAGAGCAAGAGGATGCTGCGGAGGAAATGTTTTTCATGCACAGCAGACTGGCTAATTTTATAATGATTGTTGCCCAACTTCTCCCCTATAAACTGCCCATGGAAATGAATAAACAACATTTTTTTTTCTTCTAACACTATTTCAAGGCAATTTGTGTCTCCTGCTGGCTTTCCATAGTGCCACTCTCTTACATTTGGTCAGAAAACAAAGAGCAGACTGAGGCTATTAGAGAGGTGTTCTCCAGCCAAAGTCACATCAATAGGTGCTGCCACAGAAAATTAAAAATATATTAAAAACAAAACAACCAATCAAACCAAAAAGCTCCTTTCTCCTCCTGATCCCTCAGGATATTCTCTCTGCCATACTTTGAAATGGAGCTGAACAGTCTAGCTGTCAGATTTGGAAAGGAGTCCTCATGTCATATTGGGACAATAAATACTTAGCTATTTCAGAGCAGGTTTGGTTTTGTCTTATAACCCCTCCTTCGCTAGTGCAAGGAATTTGGAGATGCTGAAACATTAGTGGTATTTCATGACTTACGTCAGGTTGCCTTACCTTTATACAATTTCTCATTAATTCCAGTGGAACTAATCCTAAAGTAAGATATTATCCAAGTGAATGCTAGCAGATCCTCGCTCCTCAGAGACTTATGAGTTTAATTCACTGAGATACTTTGAAAGTTTCATCCATATTCTATATCTGCATTTTGAAGGTATTTCAGCAAAATGTCTAGAAGCAGACAGCCAGACCCATATGCCCAGAGACCAAATTTATTCCCACATTCATTTTGTTAACTCCATTGCATTACGTATTTGGGATGAGTTTAGCTTAATACCTTTAACATAACTGAGGAAATGCAAAGTTCTATCCTTTCTACTCAAACTACTATAAAAGTGAAGCTGGTTATACATAAATACATCAAATAAGGTAAAATTGAAAGTGTAAGAGTACATACTGTTTTCCATGAGGAATCGTGTTTTGAAGTCATGACCCCACCAGCCGATTAGCCTAAGATTTTGTGAAGAAAGTAAATTAATAGCAATCTTGGTATAATATCTTTTAATTTAGATTTGAGAGTTAAGAAATATATAAGTGAGATTAAGAAATACATACATTTCTAATAATACATTGTATTTCTAACAATGACATAAAAATGCAATACATTCTAATTTATTAATAATCTAATAAATTTAGCTAGCACTAAAAACTTAATATTACTATTTGGGAATTTCTCTTTAACTACTAATGATAAAATGTACCACATCTTTCAAATAACTATTGATTTCTAACAATATCCATTGTGTCTGAACCCATTTCACAAAACGAAAAATAGAACAGAAATATTTCCACTGTTTTGTTCCAAGGCATTAAATTCAACCCCCCCTTAAACTTAGTTTAATGAATATTGAAAGCTAAAAGGTATTATAAAATCTTACTTAGTTTCACCAAGAAAAGGAGTTAGTCATGGACAGCAGACAGACACAGGACCTCAGAAGAAGGATTGTGCGGGCAATGCCTTTTCCTTACTGTGAGACAGCAATGTGAATTCTGAGTAAACTTTTCTTCTCCTGAACTGAACTTATTATTCAAAAAACTTTCTTTAAAATAAAAAGCAAACCAGTTCAATCCAAAAATCATTTTTTTAAGATTGTCTCCAGAAAAAAAATAATTAAAATCAATTACTTTGAAAATCATTTATCCAAGCTTGTACATTAAGATGACACTACATTATGAACTCATATTTGCTGAAAAATATGCTCAAGGATGTAGCTATAAACAGTTTTCCACAGCAGCTACATGCACTGGATCACCTAGTGCCCAAGGCACTGCAGATAAAGTCAATATTGCAAAAGCAAGGAGTCTTTCCCCACCTCTCTCGGGTTCTCTACTTCTTAACTCAGTACGTGGTAATATCGGTGACTAATAACGTCAGTACTACTTGAAATTTCCCACGTATCAATGCTATTACAATATTAGGAAGTCACCACCACAGACTTCTTCCTGACCTTCTAAGGTCTCCAGGACCGGACATATTGGACACCATTTCTTCCAAGGCTTTGCTCAGTTTTCTCTATGCCAGGTAGCAGAGTTGTTAGGAGTGAAGCCTGGCAAGTGTTCAAAATTTGTAGTAGTAAAAAAATCTATAAGTAAAACTCACGTAGATCAGCCTTGCTGGAAGTAAACAAGGAGAAAGGAAGTCATTGCCCCCTCTAAAGCAGGAGCACTTCTTTGCAGTATGCTTAAAAGAGCTTAGCTTTGCAGAATTAAGACCACGTTTGAGTTAAAAACTTGTTATATGAATACTGCATAGTGTAAAAATAAAGTACTTCATATTTCTGTATAACAACATAGGTTTTATGTTTACTTCTATGAAAGGCTCTGAGCTGCATCCAAATATAGTGTATACAGAAAAAGCATGCTTTTTTCTTTATTGCTGCGTGATGTTTTTATTATTCTAAGACCCATGAAAATCAATAGTGCAATATACATTCATTTCAAATGAGATATTACATTGCCAAAATGAATATACCCCAAATAAAGTATAATGCCGCTTCTGCCTGTAACTCAGTTACTGATGCTTTGAATCATAAAAGATATTCCAGCTATTTAATATGAACTGTAAAATATATATAGAACATTCTACTATAAACCTCGAATATTGTATGTTACTACAACATACTACTAATGTCAATGGCACACACGTTCCATGAATTCCAAAAGTATTAAACAGAAAAAAAATCCATGGGAAATACAACATTTGGACTGTTACTCTGTAGCAAGGAGAAAACAATACTATGTTCTATTTGGACCACATCCTAAAGTCAAAGACAAAATAAACATCAACCAGAATATTACCCAGATAGAGCCTGATAAAAAGCGCACTGGTTGCATTTTAAATGCTCAAAACTTGCTAACTCTGAAGCTGGCTTAAAACCAGATCTCTGCTGCAGCACCACATTTGCAACTTGGAAACTGAAATTTCAGAACTTTTCCAAAATGACAGAATGAAGGATTTTTTTAAAGACAGTTTTAGCTGTCTTGCCCTTTCCTACCATAACTTTGACAATTTGCTTTTTCTTTTTTTTTTTTTTTTTTTCTTTTTGGCTGTTCTAGAACTTCAGAGGTGTCTCTACAGGATGTGCACTTTGAGGCAGCTCTGGTCCTACACTCTCATTGATCTAATGGTCCATATGGATGTCACATTATTTGACATTTAAGTTGACAGGCTTCAAAGTGTGGAAATTAACAAAATCTTTACAAATTAGCAATTTGCTGTTTACAATTTTCTGTGAAAATTTTGAAATGAAGGTTGCCACTGCTGTACCAAATTTCAACCTGTTATGATGAGGAATAGCTAAGGTGTTAAACACCAAACATAAGGCTTTATAAATGCTCGCTAAAAATAATAGGCAATAAAACTGCACGTTAAGATACTGCAGTAAAATTTCTTATTAAAAAGTTGTTAATCTGCATGCAAAATGAGTATTTTGAGATGCAGTCACCATTTTGACTATTCCTGCTTCAAAAACAAAGGCACCAAGATCTAAATTGATTTTGAATTCCAAACCATAATCTTTGCAAAATGCATAATGTGGAAGGCTCTGAAAAGCCTTATGATGTGATGTGCTTGTGTTTAAAAACACCTTAAATTTGCTAGTAGCAGGACTCTAGAGTTACATCCTTTTCACTGCAGATAAAACCCATTTTGTGAAGTGTGTTAAAAATCAGTGTGTCTGGGGAGAAAAGGGTCTAGTTTTGCAAACGTTCCACTATAAACCTTTGAGAATAATGTTTTACTGGTCACTGCCCTTTACATGTAAATGTATCCAAACTGAGCACTTGCCTTGTTTTAACACAGCACTGATCGAAATGGTTATCCTAGCAATGGCCGGCTTGCGGTGTGTGCCCGGATGGCATCCTGCCGCCAGTCCCAGGTACCCACAGCCTCCCACGGCTGCTCAGCAGAGGTGCTCCTGGAGCACCTCTACGGCTAACATCTCTCCATCCAGCAGCAAAAGCGTACATGAAACCCATTGCAACCATGCCAAAAAGGAAAATAAATTAGTGCCGAATCAGCTGTGGGTTTTTCTGTGAGGTGTGCATGTTCTTACAAACCCACTTCTATAAGAAAATAACTTTTAAAATAGATAACGTGTTGTTCTATTTTATGCCTCAAATAAAACCTGTGTCCTCATGGTTTGGTAACACTTGAGACTTTCCCAGGGAATTCTGCAGCTTTCCAGTCTATGCACAGAACTAGTTTTTAAATGTGCCACATAAAATTTAAAGCAAACTGTGACTAGCTCAATTTCATGAAACAAGTAGGCATATAATGAAATATTTCTGAAAGGTTTTCAAATTCCTTATTTTTACCCCAAAACATTCTCTTATTTTACAAATCAATGAACAAAGATTTGCTGGGTTGAAAAATGACTCCAGAAAGGAACAGTATCCTCTCATTTAATCATATTCTCTTTAAGCGCATTTACACCAGGGAATAATCCCCTCAATATGTATTTTTATTTAGCTCATTTTCCTCCTTCCTATCTGTCCACGTTAGACTGAAGCACTGGTTGTTCATAACTTGAGTCATCTCGTTTGTAGTTGCATTAATGATGCAAGAGTGCAGGATATAATGATCACGATGTATGTGCAGTGTAAACATCAAAGAAGATCCAGTTAAAGAACACAGAAAAAATACAAAAAAATTCCTTTGACCTTTGCTTCGAAGTTACAGATGATCATGCTACTCATTTATAATTTACAGCCTGAAGCAACACGGGTCTCATTTCCCTTCTTGGCAAGAAAAAAAAAAAGAAACTCTTGAATAGTGATACAGAAAACAGCAAAATACTATTAATGTGACCCAACTTTTACAATCCAGGGCAACGCGCTGGAAGTATCCTGTCATCATATTGTGTGAGAAATCATTTTACGTCTGTGAGAAAGCATGTTGAAAAGCTACAACAGGAATGCAGTGTGAAATTAGTGATACTTTATATTACACTTGTCAGCTTCACTGGGCACGGAACAGTTTGTCTTCTCTCTGTTATCAGGTCACAATGCTATCTAGAAATTTCATATTCATTACTTAGACTATATCTATATTAGGAGCATATACCAGCAAAGCATGCCATGTTTATGAAACCATGGATTAAGCTAAGCCATAAACAGGCAGTTTTGGGGTGGACTGTGTCTGCAAAGCAGCTGATGTAGCTGCTGGGTGGCAGCTAAGCTCTTCATTCACACATCGTTTTATTTTTGCAAAAACTTCCAAGTGTTGGCAAAGATTTGTTTGAGTTTTCATGCTACTGTTCTAGCTATGAGTAAGAATCAGCTTTGAGGAGTTAATGAGATGTCTGCCTGCTCCCAAAGTTTATTACACAGAACTGAGGCAGACACTATGCTATGTCTGCAAAGGTAACCTCGCACAGGAAAAGGAATGAAAGGGCCAACAATAATCGGTAAATTCAGTTTCTTGCAGTCCTATATGTCCATGACACAACTGGCTGGTTGAAGAGCACATCCATAGCACATCCATTCCCTGTGCTTATGTCTCACGACACCTTTAAGACCTATAACAGACAACCAAGAGGCACAGTACAGCGTGACACAGGCTTAGAGAACTCCATCTCCAATATCACTCCATTAGCAGGAAATGTGTTAAATAAATAACCCATGAGGTCTTAGGAATTAGACTTCCAAAGAATACAGAAAACCTGGAGGCTGGAGCCAGCCTCAAGCTAGGAACAAACTACATCTGATCTCAGTCATGGTGATTTGACCGTGTTTGATCATCATCCTGCTGCCTAGGAGAACGTGGTGGTACCACATCACTAATGCCACATCCAGAGTCCAGCTCTGCCCAGCTTTCATGTTTCAAAAGGCAGGTTAAAAAAACCACCACCACCACAAAAACAAAAGGTACGGTCAGCTCCCAAAGACCAAAAGTATTCCTTAACATGCCTTACATCCAATTATGAATCTCCAGCTCAACTGAAAGTTCAGTTCCAGACCTTGAAGTACGTTCCTCTGGTGTCCTGGGCTCCACATAGTACAATGCAGATAGAAGTAGCCAGGACCCAGGTCCTGAGCAGGAGCAGCTCCTAATGCTGCTGCACTCAGACGAAAGTCAATCCCAAAAGCCAAACTCATATAAACAGTTGTATCACCCCCTCAAAGCCAGCTTACGCTCACCCGGATTTACAAACAGCCCTCCACAAACTCTGAGCACAGACATGATCCCCAGGCTCAACAGCTGGGGCACAGTCTTTGCATTCTACTCTGCATTAATTTTATTGCAGTTTTCTAATTGCAATTTTTTTATATGTTTTAATTTCATTTTTATTGCATTAATTTTACTGCAAGCACATGAGCATGATTGTGCTTCTTTGGATTCCATGCTAAAATTCAGAATAAACAGCAAGAATCACCCCCCCTCCCCCGCAAGAAAACAGAAAAAAACTGTTCACTGCTTTACATAGCATATTTTTGGCTCGCTGACTAGAGTTTGAGACAGAGTTTCAATTTTCTTTGCTATCACAGACTTGTCTGATCATGGATGAGTCATTTAGTCTTTCCATGCCTCAAGCCCTCATCTCTAGAAATGCTGCTCAGTACTGCCCTAACTCTCTGGTCAGGGGTGAGAATATATTTGTTAAAATGTTTTCTCATACTTAGTGACGAGGACCATGTAAGAATGGAGAAAAAGATTTCCTTGGAGTATATTATACGGGATTTTTTGAAATACAGATAGTGAAAGGGGATGTGGAGGTAATGGCTGATGCCACTGTTTTATTTTTCTCTCCTCTCAGCCTTTCCCCAAATTATCCTGTCAGGCTTAAAAGTTGTTTCCAGTGTCAGGTTTCTGTTGAGTTCAGAATTTAATGTTTTTCTTGATCCGTGTCACCTAATTGACTCTTACGTCAAGGGGAGAAAAAAAAAAAAAAAAAAAAAAAAAATCAATATTTCTGTTGCTTAATTCCACATGGTGTTTTACAGCTGAAACAAAACTGAAGCCCAAGTGGATGGACAATGTTATTCCACTGCAACTCCGTCCTCTCCGTACTGGGCACCACAGCAAGGTCCTGCTCTGACCCAGGGCCCCCCTGCTGACAGCTCGCTGGAAGGGAGAAAAATAATTCAAATAGTATTTGGTGGGGTGATGAGGGGTCTGTTTAATCAAAACAAACAATAATTGAAAAATGACGCCCAGTTTCATCACTGAAATGCAGAATTCAATGTTTTTAACCCTCCTGTGTAGGTGAAATTCTTCATATACTGTGAAGCTGTCAGTTATGGAGTGTACTTCATAGTGTGTGTATACATATATATATACACACACACACGCACACTATGTATATGGGCTAGGATTTGCATGGGGGATTAAGGGAGTTACCAGCGAGCCCCTTTTAGACTCTAGCAATATTTGGAAACCTAACTCTCACTGTCTCCTTCAGAAAACCTTGCCAAGATCGCCAGAAGCTATATTTAAAGCCTTTTTTTCCCCCCTCCCTTATATCTATTTAGATATCCTTTATCCCAAATGGTAAGATTGGATTTCTTTCATTATTCTCTTCTGTGTAATGTCTGTCGTTAATTTTAAGTAGGATCTGTTGTTAGAATTTGAAAAGCTTTTGAAGACCAGGTAATTATTAGCCTCAGACTTCTGTAGTTTTGGACTTGCACATACCCTGATGCTTTCCTTACCCTTTTCAACTCATTACAAATGTTTCCTAATTATTAAGCATATGTGACTTGTGAGCAATGCCATACATTATTAATGGACCAGGCTCTTAGAACTCAGTGGAAAAAATCAAAACTCCTTATGAAAAGTTGCTACTGTGAAAGTAGTAACTTCATATTTAATATCAATGAGGCTTTACTTTGTCAAAAGACCAAAGTAATATGATTGTATTAGAGGCTAATAGCATGACATTTTTCTTCTGTTAAGTAGCTTGCATTTTCAGTACCATCTAAAGGGAGACAATTTTTCTCCTTTATTTTGAGGCTTGTCTTGGTTAAAACACAGCTAAATTCACTTTCTGCCTAGCAGCAAATTTTAACAGCAAAGACCAAAATCCTGAAAAACAGGTTCATAATCCAAACAATGACACTTACTTATCTATGCAACTGCGACGGGTGAAATTAAGAAGTGTCTGGATTTGAGTAATCATCCTTTTTCCAGAAGTAGCTGGGCAGCTCTCAGCTCCCTGAGCTTTGCTGTTCTCTGAAGTGGGGAATTTAATGCAACTGTTGCCACAATTAGAGAGACTCTTGGGTGAAAACCTAGGCTGTTTGGTCAATCAAGTGCAAGGTGATTTACAGCTGATAGGTATTCGAAGACAGAGGATACACACGCCCTTCCCGAACTGATTTTTTCCTTGTTAGTCTTTTAGACTCAACACAAGTGGGAATACACCAATTTCAACATGTCCCTCCATATTACCCCTCCAGGTCAAAACAAAAGGAGATTGAGTTCACTTTTGTAGCAGGAAACAAGATGCTGTGATGAGGGCATGAGAAAGAGAAATGGCTGCAATGCTGTGAATCCAATCAGGGCCCCTTGGCATCGCACAGAGCTCCCCGCCAAACCTCTAAGGCACTTGCGATGAGGAATGATAATTTCATTCACCATGATCAGGCAAAAGAAAGGTATGATCAAGCAGCAGACAAAATTGGAGCCTAAATTAAATCCCAGGAAAAGATCTCACAAAAAACAACCCCTCTAAGGCTAATGAAGTTGAATTAAAAACTGTTAAATCAGCTTACGAACAACTATTATCACAAAGTGCTTATAAATCACTTCCACTAGCCAAATATCAGATATATGAAAAGGGGGAATACAGCCAACAGTATGTTAGCACATTTAGTAAAGGGAAATCAAATATTCTGCCTAACACCAGGAATTAAAAATCAAGCAGGGAGCCAATTTACTCATAGAGATATTAATAAAGTTCTCAGCAATTTTTATAAAGTATTGGATAGTTCCCAATTATATTATGGTGATTAAAAAAAGCATATTACATTCTTTAAGAATTCAGTAATTTTTTCTAGGCTGTTTCAAATAGATTAAGTTAAACAAGAAGCAAAAGCAACAATCCCTCCTAGAGGTACTTTTAAATGTGAATTCTGACTTAAAGGAGACTTGGATGGTTTTGATTACTATGACGCATTTACTGAACTATACAGTCTCCTCAATCCCTTGAATGAATCTTTGAGGAGATGATATCTAGATAGATTTCTAAATAATACACGTATCTGACTGAACTATAATATAAAATTTTTAAGATCTGGGAAGTTGCGCTTCCTCGGGTCTTTGTTGGTTTTGAATGCAGTAATTACAATATTAATGCAAGACCTTTATCATACTAGAATCCTTATTAGCTAAAATGTAAGAGTTATCACCTCTTCTCTTTGCCTGAAACAAGAAGCAATCCACAGTAGATGAGATTTTATTTTTTTTTAATGTCAGTGGCTGGAACTAATTGAATTCAAAAGTTTAAAGTGTCAGCAGTTGCCACAGAATCCAGTAGCTGTGTTACAAAACATTTACTAACACTAAGTGATACTCAAGGAGAAAAGAACTCAGAGTTTATCGAGCTGAAGTCTAAGACATGAAATCATTAAGGGAGAACAGAAATGGGCACCTTTCAGAGTTATTTTAAAGAGTCCCTTCTCAGAAAGTTGAAATTTCATCCATCACTACAGAACATGAGAGAAATGTGACTTAGGGACTTATCTTTACAGGGCTGTAGTTGCCCTAATTTTCAGTAGCACATAAACTACCAGTATTTTGGGCCCTAAAATATGTTTGACACGAGGTCAAATGTTTGACACGAGGTCCAATGTATGGATGTCAAATGTTTGACACGAGGTCCAACACTGGTTTCAGGAGCCCCCAAGCTCTTCTCAGTGCAGAAGCAGGTGAGAAGCCATTGGATACGGATGCTTGTATGGGCTTATTCTCGTGTCACAAACTAACTGTATCTGCAACGCTGACCACCAACACACACTGACCAAATCTCTCTGCACTTGCTTACAATGGGTTGCTAGAAAGTCAAGTCAGAAAACTGTCAGTGAAAACAGAGGGATGCTAAAAAACTAGATTAGGTTAGGAAATTATTCGATTTTTTTCTCAATAAACTGTACACAGCTAAAGAAATTAATAAATAATTCTTCACTTTGAGGAGTTGTTTTTCATGCCATGGGATGGAAAGAACCTACAAGTTTCCCAAAACAGTTGCACTGGTGTGATTAGGTCCCTGCTTTGATGCTATGTCAGCTAAGAAGCTAGGAGAAGGAAGGGGAAGAGAGGGATACAGTGTCCCTCACAGCATCTCACTGGAAACTGCTCTTCAGATACTTGAGTGAACGCTATATTGTTGTAGCTGCCCTATAGTTTCCGCACACTAGAAGGCAGCAAGAGGCAACTGCCAGCAAGCACTACCAACGACTTCAATGACAAATGAGGAGTAGTGACTGTGATGGTAAGAATTTACCGTCAGCAGCAAACAGTTGTATATTGTGAAAATAAATATTTCACAAATGGAAAGTGAGAGGAAGGATGGCTTAAAGCAAGTGGGCAAGAAGAAACAATATATGTCATGAAGGTCTCTAAGAAGCTCCTGACTCAAAGATGCGTGGAGATGGGCAAGAAATAAAGGACAGCAGGCTGTGGACTTGCTTTGCTGGACTTACCAAGAAAGGAGCTAGTGTGGGGGCAAAAGAAATGATCCAGCTTGCCCACAACAATGGTGAAGATAAAATAGATTTGACTAAGGGAGCCCAAGGAAAAAGAAAAATATGAAGATGTATGCCCTGGTGAGACCATCTTCTCCTGGCTGAGCACTGGAGAGATGAAGGTTCAGCCAGGAGAAAGAGGGGGTATGAGGACGAGAAGCCCCATGAACAAGCGAAAACAAATAAGCACAAGTGGTAAACCAAGCAAAAAAGAAAACCCCCACACAATCCCCGCTAGCACACACACACAGAATACCAATTTTGCAAGAAATAAAGAGGCTGAATTATTTCCTTAACCTGGGCAACGACCTTCCAATTACCTTTAAAAATGCTTATGGTTTGAATCAGGTGCCGGCTGTGATATGAATCACAATATGAGCTGTATGCATGATCGCAGAGCTGTGGCTAAAGCCAGAGAGGTATTCAGCCAGGACAGGGACATGAATAGCTCTGGGAGACATGCAGTGCAGGAGATCCCATCCGAACCAGTAACTGACAATTACAGGAATATACTCCAGGGGACATAAATGGAAAAAAAAAAAAAAAAAA